>JAFFZR010010298.1:0-28890 GCA_018397195.1 Lethrus apterus | reverse complement strand
TATCTGAATAATAATTGATATATCTGTTGCAATTGATTTCTTTAATAAACCAATTTGTGTATATTTGAGTGTTAATGTGTTTAATTTGTATATTCAAAAAATTTATAGTGTTATATCTTTCCGTTTCTAAAGTGAAATTTAAACGTGTGTGGTATGAATTAAAAATATCTACTATATCATTAGTTTTATTAATAGGTACACATGCCAAACAATCATCAACATATCTTTCATAAAATGAAATATCAAAGTCTAAATTATTTAAGCAATTGAATTCTAAGTTTTCCATAACTAAATTTGCAATAACTGCAGAAATAGGAGAACCCGTTGCAGTCCCAAATAATTGAGTATAAATATCATTATTATATTGAAAATAAGAAGAACTAAGACAGAGTTCAATTGCTCTTATAAATTCAGCCTTTGGTAAGTCAGTAAATTCTTTTAATTCATTCCATTTTTTGTTTATAGCTAATGTGATGGGAATGTTTGTATACAAAGATACTACATCTAAACTAATTAAGTGAAAATTTTCAGGTACTGTTTGATTTTTTAAAAAATGTATTAATTCCCAAGAATTTTTAACATGATATTGTTGTTTGCCAACAATATTGCTTAAAATATTAGAAAGAAATTTAGATAAGTTGTATGTAGGACTTTGTATACAACACTATAGGTCTAAGTGGAATGTTTGGTTTAAGTAGTTTAGGTAAGCCGTTTATTCGTGGTGCGTGTGAATTGTGTATTTTTAAATTGTTTAATAATTGTTTATTTATATATTTTTGTTTTTCCCAATGATTTATTAAACTATTCATTTGTTTCTCAACTTTTGAAGTTGGATCAGAACTTAGTTTTTTATATGTATTTGTATCATTTATCGTATATTTATTACCCGACGAAGATCACGAAACACATTTTTATATTTCTTAATATTGTGTGTCGTAATAAATATATTTTATTGCACTACTTGAGTTTTAATTTGGTTGCACGCTCAAGAAAGAAAAAAAAACAGATAAGTATTCTATCAACCAATAATTTGACACTAATCGATTTAAATTAAATTAAAAAAATATTTAAGGTATATTTTTGATAATTTGTAGAAAATCGCTTATTCTTAACAAATTCCAAAAAGTTTCAGATAAGGAAACGTATCACATCGTACTACTAATACGGGAAATTGCACTTAGTTACGTTTTCATTACCAATATTGAGCCCCTTTTATTGCGGCAGAATGGCGACGTTAAAACGAATCGTATATATCTCGTAGAGATTGTGCAATAAAACTCCGCGCGACATATCTATATATGTAATATGAGATTATCGGAAAATATACTTGATTCACCACTATCTTTACGACGGGCAATGAACGATAAATCCCGTTACAAATAAAACTCGGGAATTAGGAATGCTCATTTCAAAATAACTGCTTTGAAGATGTCGCCTTAAATTCAGCGCCGTAAGGACATTGAAGGCGAAGTTTTACTCATCCAGTACGGGAATAAAAATATAAACGTATAAAAAATTAAATATTTATTGTTATCGCATTTTTCAATAGCGATTAAGATGCTTTCAATAATAAAGATCCTTGGCATACACATTAACCATTAACACATATTGTTTAGCTCGTCAGAAGAAGAAAAATAGATAATCCATGAATAGGGTTCTGCTCGTTTTGTCAGATCAGAGCAAGGAGTCCAAAACGGAGAGGAATGTTTCCACCTTCCACTTCTGTTTTTGAACATGTTTTCTTATTCATCTTATAACTCAATACATTCTCTTGGCTTTCAGTTCTTATTGAATTTTTTCTTTAAGTCCTGAAGATAAGTTTTCAAAGACCGAAGAAGATTCACGGCAACCATATCCTTGTGGTGAGTGGGAAGTATATGAAAGAAAAAGAAAGGCTTCTCCTGGCTTTCAGTTCATTTTGATTTTTTTCTTTAAGTCCTGAAGATAAGTTTTCAAAGACCGAAAAAGATTCACGGCAACAAGTAAGTCCACATCCTTGTGGTGAGTGGCAAGTATATGAAAGAAAAAGAAAGGCGTTCAAGAAGTTGTGTAAGGCTAAGAGAGAGGAGAAACAAAAAATCGAAACAGAGCTATAGGATTACATGAGAATGAACAAAGGGAGAGGGAAACATGGGAGAATATTATAAGCACAGGAAGATGGATGAGATATTTTGGAAGGCTATTTTGGAAGCGGGAAGAAAACAGGGTTAGACAAGAGAAAATAAGTTGGAAAGAGATGATGAGGGTAATGGAAAAAATGAAGAAAGGGAAGGCAGCTGGAGAACACGAGATAGAGATAAACGAGTGGTTAAATGCTACAATGAAGTCCAAGGAGAAATTCCTAGGGAAAATAGTCAGGAGGCTGAGTGGAATTATATTATCCATTTCGAAGAAAGGGGAGAAATACAAGGCAGATAATTACAGAGGAATCACATTAATGGAACGGCATACAAAATTTACGCAGTGGTGTTAGGAGGTAGATTGGAGAAGGAAATAGAGGAGAAAACCCAACCCAACTTTTTTCAAATTTGAATCCAACTTTTTTCAAAATTGAACCCAACTTTTTTCATGGATGTCTCAAACTTAGTTGTTTTCGGGTTCGAGTGTGGTCGGCACAATAAGCCAACATTTAAAAAAAAAAATTCAAAATTGCAAACTTTTCGTTACCTAAATAATTTGGGTATCCCTGATTTCATAATGTTACTGTTACATAAGGTAAACCTGCTTTTTCAAACTGCGTGTTCCAACTTTTGTTTTGGGTTGGGTTTAATGGGAGTTTGAACAGCAAGTTTATTTAAATCATTACGAAACGTAGCGCAGGCTCCGATTTTTTTCAAATTCAAAATTGTGATTCATCAACTTGATTTGGATTTTTTAAAGTTCGTCCTCCATGTCCTGTTTGGAAATGGCGATTCGATTAAGTCAAAAAAAATATTTTGCCACGTAAACCCAATTTTTAAATTCTCAATTGAAAATCTCCCCATTTAATTAGGAAGTTTGAGTTTAAAGAACCCAAACCAAACCCATAAAAACCTTAAAACCCAATTCGATTTTTTTAAACTCGCAAGTTTTTACGACTCAATTGGGTTGGGATATTCAAAAATGATTGGGTTGGTTTGATCATCGAGGCCTTTTTTGCAAACGGTAGTGGGTTTAAATTAATTGAATTGGCACAAAACCCAACTTTTTAAAAATTCACTTTTTAAAAACCGTGTTTCAGTCTGTTGTTCGGATCGGGACCTTTCAAAGATTTTGGTTTGGATTCGACTATAATTGGCACAGACTTTTTTAAACTCGCAAAGTGCGTTTCAAAAAATTCTTTTAATTCAGAGGATACGTTTTGGGTTTTGAGAACGAGGCACAAAAAGGAAGGAAAGATGATAGTGATGTTTGTGGACTTAAAAGCAGCATTCGACACAGTAGTTAGAAAGACGCTGGTACGAGTCATGGACAGGCGAGAAGTTGCTATTTGTAAGCTATTCAAAGAGTAATCAGTTGATGGTACAGTCAACAAGCCCCCCCCCCACCCGACCCAATTGTGAGGCTCCTGGGCAACTGCTCAGTGTGTTCATGCGTTAAGACTGTTTAACTTTAAAATAAATACAAGACAAATTCTTCTAATAGAAAAATGACCTATTGTACATCATTAGAAAAAAATTGCATTTACGACCTGTAAGTGATAGATAATGGTTTCATTCGGCATATTTGCGACCATAAAAGTGAACAAACAAGGATAGAGCGGCAAACCTCAAGAGGGACGTGAAACATGTACACAATATATATGTAAATCAAGCTTCGCTAAAACTTGCTTCGGATTATAATTGCATATCGAAACAGCGTTACGTATATCAATGATATATTATTTACAGATTTGTTCGTTTTTTTTTTTTTTTTGTAAATACACTCTTTGAAAGTTAAGAAGTTTGAAACGTTCATGACGGACGTTTGAAAATCTGTGAAATTGAAAGAAACCGTTTAAGAAAATCGTTGATGAATTTTCTGTAAATGGGCGGTGTTGTCGGTTTGAGCCGTTTGGGGTTTCATTCATCGTTCGTAATGAAAATTTAAGACGCGGAGTAAATTCAAAAATATTTTGTTTAAATCAAAGATTTGTGGATAATTTTGAAAAAAAAATGAAAGACATTAATGGAATAAATGAAAAATGAATAAATAAAAAAATAATGAGGTTTTATAAACTGTAATTTTATTTATTCATATACAAGATTTAAAAGCCTTTGATGGAAAAAAGGGTAAGAAATCCTTCAAGGATCGAATAATTTTCAATGAACAGTTTAAAGTATTTAAATCGAAGAAGTTTTAAAGAAAACGAATAAATTATGAATTTTCTATAATAATTGTCACTGATGATTCCTTGAGAAATTTGTAAAAAAATAAAAAGATTTGTGGATTATTTTGAAAAAATTTATAAGACGAAAATGGTAAATATGAGCTTTTATAAATTGAAAAAATTTTCATTTTTAGGTTTCGATGTGTAAGGTCCTTTAAAAGCCTTTGATGGAAGAAGAGGTAAAAATCCTTCAAGAATCGAACAATTTTCTACAAACAGTTTAAAATGTTTAAATCGGAGAAGTTTTAAAGAAAATGAAACAATTATGAATTTCTATAATAATATTCATAGATGATTCCTAAGCCATTTAAGGTCTTTTATGTAAAATTTCAATATCATTAAAAAAAATGTAAGAAACTGAGAAATTTATTGTAAATGCATTATTTTGAAAATATTTACAGGAAGAAACAAATAAAAAAATTAGTTTTTATAATTTTAAAATTTTCAATTGTAGGTTTAAATACTTTTGATGGAAAAAATAGTAAAAAATCTTACAAGACTCGCACAATTTTCTATGAAAAGTTTAAAATGTTTAAATCGAAGAAGATGAAAATTTTCTATAATATTATTCATTGATGACTCCGAAATCATTATTTTAAATATTTCAATCCTTAACATTTTTTTAAGAAAATTGAGAAATTTATTGTAAGTAAATCATAAGATTTGTGAATTATTTTGAAAAAATTTACAAGAAGAAAATGGAAAATATGAGCTTTTATAAACTGAAAAAAAAAATCATTTATAGGTTACGTGTGCAAGGTCATTTAAAAACATTTGAAAAACAGAAACACAAAATGTCTATTTATTTATTATTACTTTTATTTTATTATCCAATTAAATAAATAAATAAAAGATCATTAAATCTTGCACCTAAGTCCTTGGCTCTTTCAAGGACACAAAGTAAAAGAAACTCCAATACAAAGAATCCTTCCACAGAAAATTTATCAAAATTCTCTTAACGTTTTGATGCAAATTGTTTCTTTTGATAAAAAATTCCTAAAGAGCAGCCTTGAAAGTAAATGTACTATTGAGCTCGTTATTGTTCCACGTACTGCGCTGCTTTATAAAATTTACACCAATTTTTTTTTGCTACAAATATTTTTTTAAAAAAATTCAATACGGATGATCACAAAATTATAAAAAAATAAAAATATATTCTTAAATCAAATTAAACTTGACACGATATCCAACAATTCAAAATTAAATATTTCCGTCTGTTCGATTGTTCGGTCGTAATTGGTCGAACAATTAACTAAGTTGACAGAAGTGTCACAACTCGATTAAAGCGATTATTGAATATGTTGACTGCTAGAAATCCTTCATCAACGTCAGCAGTAGAAATTGCCCGAAACCAATTAACTTGAGGGCGAGCGTGCGGTTTTATGGGGCAAGATTTAAACGACCGGCCGATAGTAGACTTTCCATCTCAATAAAGTGCGGTCGTCGCTTATCAATCCGGACCGTGTAGACACTTCACGACGAGATTACACCGCAGATACGTTCGCTGCACGTAATGAATTTTGATGACGACTGCGCGAAAATGAAATTTGTTTCGTTCGTTATTATTATTGTTTCTATGTTCTTTGTGTGAAAATTCTAAGAAATGAAAATGTTGTAATTAAGAAATATATTTAGTGAACATCTTGAAACACGTCGAATACGGCCCTGTACATGTTACATGTTTATACAATTGTCCTAAGAAATCGCTTTATTTACGATTTTTTGGTAAATATACCAAATTTAGTTGAAATTTGATAATAGAACCTCCGTTTTTGCTAATTTCAATTTTATGTGAAAGGAACAAGTAAGCAAGTTGGTATTAGGAATTATGGAAACCTGGGTAGAGGAAGTAAAACGGAAGATGTAGATGTAGCCGTCTAACAGAAGGAATCAATTGGGGATGAAAAGGTAAAACCTTTCAGAAAAAGGTGGAAAGGAAAATGGATAAGGGAATAGAAGAGAGGAGATATAGAATAGATAAGATAAGATATGGTAGATTTCAAATTATACTAACCAGAAAAAAGAGGAGGGTGCGAGTGGCAATACTGGATGACGGAATGTAAAAGTGGATCAAGGAAAATAGAAGGAAGATGGGGAAGATGTTATGGAGAAGGTAGACAAGGAACAGGAAAACTGCAAGTGGTGAAGTAGTAATCGAATATCTTTTTAAAATTTTTAAAAAAAAAAAAAAAAACAAATGAATAATCTTCAGTAATAATCAGATCTGCAAACATAAAAATGAATTTTCAATAAAATATTCCCGAAAAATATATGCGATGTGAAAACAATTGAAAGTAATAATCATCGAATGAAATTGGGCGAAGAAACAGAAATTCGAAACAAATTAACCCTCTTTTATATACGGAACTCTTAAAATTTATTAAATTAACTTCCATCTCGAAAAAGGTAGATATTCGACATTAATTACACCAGATGAGTTCGGTAATGAAAAAGGGATCTTCTTGCACTTGACGACGGATCTCTCCCCCAACTTTCGTTCGACGTGGTCCCTCCACATCGAATAAAGTTTCGCTTCGTCCAATTATTCCTGGCAGGAAGTCGGCGCCGTGAGACAAACCAGTCCTTCGTAATTATTACAATTGGGGCGCACATGGCTTTTTGTTATTAAAGCAGATGATTGTTGCTGCCTTTTCATCGCGAATTGGTTCAATTTGTGCGATTTAATTCGATCCGTCTGGCGCCTCGTGTTTGCATTGCGTCCGTCGTTGAGAATTCACGTTAATCAAGCAGCAATATCAATTTTAAGCGGCAGAAAAATTGCAACAAATCATGGCTGCTTTACAACATATGAAGATTTGGAACTGTTTTTTCTGAATATATTTTTAGAATGTATTGATTTCTCGGATATCCCCACGTTGGGCTCCAAATTTCAAAGCTGATTTTCTTACATTATTTTTAAAATTTTTTATTGACCAAACAGAATTTTTTATTTTTATTTTCTGTTCATCCCTACGTTGGACGCCAAATTTTCACATTATATAACATTATTTTTTTATGTTTACTGCAACAATGCACGATGGGCATTAATTCATAATCATAATTCAAACGCTTTAAAACGTATGAAGATCTGGAACAGTCATTACTGAGTATATTTTTAAAATGTATTCATTGATTTCTCGGATATCCCCACGTTGGGCTCCAAATTTCAACGCTGATTTTCTTACATAATTTTTTTAAATTTTTTATTGACCAAAAAGAACTTGCAGCAAAGCATGGTGGGTGTTTAAAAAATATGTAGATCTGGAATTTCATCAAAACTGCAGAGTAATTTTTATTTTCTGTTCATCCCCACGTTGGGCACCAAATTTTCACATTACATAACATTATTTTTATTGTAACAATGCATGATGGGTATTTTAAAACGTATAAAGATCTGGAATTGTCATTACTGAGTATATTGTATATTTTTAAAATGTATTCATTGATTTCTCGGATATCCCCACGTTGGGCGCCAAATTTCGACGCTGATTTTCTTAAATTATACTTTTAAATTTTTTATTGATCAAAAAGAATTTGCAGCAAAGCATGATGGCTGTTTAAAAAATATGTAGATGTAGAATTTCATAGCAGAGAACTGCAGAGTATTTTTTATTTTTATTTTCTGTTCGTCCCCACGTTGGGCGCCAAATTTTCACATTATATTAACATAATTTTTTATTTTTACTTCAACAATGCACGATGGGTGTTTTAAAACGTACGAACATCTGGAACTGTCATTACTGAGTATATTTTTAAAATTTATTTATTGATTTCTCGGATATCCCCACGTTGGGCGCCAAATTTCAACGTCGATTACAACATTATTTTTTAAATTTTTTATTGGCCGAACAGAACATGCAGCAATGCATGACGGGTATTTTAAAATATATGAAGATCTGGAATTTTCATTGCGAAGTATTTTTTATTCGAGAGTGTATTGATTTTCTGTGTAAACCCACGTTGGGCGCCAAATTTTTACCGCTGATCTTACATTAATTTCTGGATGATCATTTCGACAGCAAAGCTGTCATTATCAGCAGAATACTACGGTAGTATCCTATTGATCTTCTTAAATTAATTTATTTTTTAGAATTTTTTATTGACATATGGAACTTTCATTACCGAGTATATTTTTTTAGAATGTTATAAACAGAGCACTCTAACTTTATTATAAATTCCATGGTCATCAGCAGGGCCATCGAGTTTATAACAAAGTTTGTGGTTGAAAATAATAATAAAAAGCGCACCCTTACCACAAACTTTAATATAAACTGGATGATCATTTCGATAATAAAGCTGTCACAGTATTCTATGCTATCATCATCAGTTGAGTTTGATTTCTTGGGTATCCCCACGTTGGGCGCCAAATTTTCACCGCTAACAGTTCTACATTCATTTAAATTTTTTGTATTGGCTTTAGATTAATTTTCAGGATAGGATGTGTTTCCAATCCAAGATAATTTAAGGATCGAGTTACTTTTGTCGATCGAGGGAGGCCATTACGCCTGCTTCGATTTACAACGATTCGCCATTACTCGCTGGAATTTCGTCGTTAATTGGCGAGACGAAGATGCACTTATCAATAGACGTAACACGCGCCGATGGTTCAACAGACATGTTCGCTGTTAATGCGTCTGGAAAGACGCCGCGAGAGGCGGTCTGATACGTATGTTTTGTTTTATCTCCGCACGGCATTCCGACGTAATTTTCCATCTGAGACGGCGGTAGTGGTCCATAAAATAACTGTAATCGCAACCGTAATTAATGCCGCGTTCAAGACGTAAAATTTAAGTAGGAAATTCAGATCTAGGCAGTGTGTCTGGGATTTACAGAAAATACACGCGGCTGGAATTCGTAACAAATAAAAATATTAAGATCACATCATACAGCGAATTAAAAGAAAACTGTACGGAATTTCACTTTTTTTTACAATTTTGAGCTATTTTATTCGCCTTTTTTTGTTTTAATTTACTTTATAGTAAAATTTATTGCATATGCCCACGATTTACGTACGCAATTCAGAAATCACAACAAATTCAAAATTAGGCTCGGAGTACCAATATGACAGAAATAAATTATCTTCAACTTTTTCTAACTTCTTTTAGGTTTAGTACGTTCATTTATTTATTTGTTAGATTTCCTTGTTTAATTTAAATTTTTTCTTTATGTCTGTTTTATTTTTTTACATTCCTCTTTGCTGGAAACACATACAATTTTTTTGATATTTTTATCATCTGTTTTTCTTTCCACTATTTGCTTAATTTCTCCACGAACGACGATTATATGACGTAATGTTTAATAATGTTTAAAACAGCCGATGAAATATTAAGCGGCTAAGCATTACCGAGACTTCGTAATTCTTCGTTAACGACCGTCGCAAAGTTTGCACTATAACCTATTAACTTTTAAAGTATCGCTAATATATTCTCAAATGTGCCCTAATGCGCTCCGCCGTTTTCACGCAAACGCAATTCCGATACTTTAAACTACATAATTCCGATATTAAATGAACTCGACTATCGCATTATAAATTTTAATAACGAAATAACGTCGAAAATCAAAGAGAATTTTATGTTCGTTTCACGAATATAAAGACATATTTTGCTTCGTGTGGTTTAATTTTATGTAGAATTAATTCGGATTGAAATTCATGAATGTGCGCGCCGAACTTGCTTACTTAACTTAAGGAACGGATCGCCTACACATCAAGTTCGCTTTGAAAAAATTCAAATTCTAAACATCACCCCACATTAATTACAAAAAAATTATTTACGAAAACGTCAGAACGTTTTTAATTAACGGCGAGTCTTCTTTTTTTTTAATTAAAAATGTTTCGTTTACACAACATTGCGAATCGCGTTATCGGAAACCGCCACGTTATTAAAATGCTTTGCATAATGGCTTCCTTTTCCTTGTGCATTAACAACCTCGCAACACAACACTCGATTAATGTCGTCACGTTACGGACCTTACGCGTACTTTTCACTTAATTAATGCCGTCGAAGCAATCTACGACTCGATAATTATGTGCGCTTAGATATGAATACGAAGGCTGTGCGACATGAATATGTAGCGACTTGGCTGCATTAAACTCGGCGTCGCGACACAATCAACTCATAATTTGTAATATGCGGAGTTGTTTGCTTTAATTTATTGTTGTCGTTATTAATTTTCTGTGCTTATTTTTTTTTGTTTTTTTTTTTTCGCGCATAAATCTTATATTCTAGTTGAGATTTTATGAAAATTAAATCGTTAGGATTTTGTATTTTGTAATAAATTAAATTAAATAATTTACAACTAATGTACGGCGCCACCTATCGCTGAGTGCCATACGGCCATAAGGAAGCTTCCTTCGCCGACAGGTGGCGCTGTGCATTAGTTGTAAATTATAAATGCCGAACCAGGAATAGGTCGCTAGTCCGGTAAGCATTAGCCGCTCACAATAACCGTACTGATGACGGGTAATAACCCAGAAACCAGGTTGGTTTGCGAGCGACTAATGCAAGTCGAGTTCATTTGTCAAATAAATTAAATAAGAAAGATCTTCAAGGTCTTTTTTATAGGTCATCTTTCTATCTGTAAATTATGGTGGATGCGCCGGAATTACGTGACTTATTTTGTTTGCATTACTACGATTTTTTTTATAAATATTTTTGTTGTTCGTTTATTCAATTATACATAGTTAGAGGTTTTTACTAATTTTTATGCATAAACTATTTTATTTGTTTAATAACGTAAGTACATTTATTGACGCTTCATGTTAATTTGTAACTTTATTTTTAACGTGGAAAGAACTTTCACTTCACAAACGCAAATTTAAAAAGTTTGTGTTAGTAAGTTTGAAACAAAAGAGTTGCGTACATTTTTACACACTAGTTTAAAAAAGTAAATTTGATGTTAAGCAAAAATAAAATCATAGTGCAAGGATTTTCATCAATTTTTTTATTTAGAAATTTTGGTGGATGCGCCGGAACTTACGTTTTCTAATTGATTATCTCCCACTTTGAAAATATACAATTGTCTGTACAAAACTAATTTTATGTTTGTAATTTAAGAAGTTTCAAAATGTTTTTTTCTAGTAAAAGGTGTATGCATTTTAAATATTGAGAAAAATTTATTAAAACAAAATTTTAAATAAACAGCAAAATCTTACAGTAAAAGATTTTTCTTCAATTTTTGGTGGATGCGCCGGGATATGATTTACATGTTTTCTTGGCGAGAAATTCTATAAAATAAATCAACGATTTTTCATTTATTTTGGGAATTATAAATTTTGGTGGATGCGCCGGAGTATGTTTTCTTCACTTCAGAAACTCAAAAGTTAAAAGTTTAATATTAAAAAATTAATAAGAAAATTTCCAACCTTTTTCATAAAAAAAATCAGTAAATCTCGAATGCATTGGTCAATTTTTTAAGTAAAAATCTCGCAACACAATTTATCAAAAATTTTCAAATTTTGCGAGAAATGTATATTTGGGATATTTTCTTCACTTTTGACGCAAATACAACCTGACGAATGCAAAAATAAACCGCTCCTTGCATTTGGAGTTCCACAAGGAAATTATTAACCCCATTATAATTGCTTTCATGTATCAACGGAGTTTTAAATTCGTTCGTAATTCAACGATTTTTCATCTATTTTCGTAAATATAAATTTTGGTGGATGCGCCGGAATTCCACATGTATTTTCTTCACTTCAGCAACTCAAAATTTAAAAGATTTATTGTAAAATTAAGTAAACAATTTCCAACCTTATTTTCATAAAAAAAATCCATAAATCTCAAATGCGTTGGTCAGTTTTTAAAGTTAAAAGCTCGCAACACAAAGGTTATTCAACAATTTTAAAATTTTGCGATAATGGTGGATGCGCCGGTATGTATTGGACACTTCCTTCCCTTTGGACGCAAATTCAACCTGACGAATACAAAAGTGGGAGATTTTTACATTTGGAGTTCCACAAGGACGTTATTAGCTCCATTATAATTACTTTCATTTATCAATTAAATTTGACGCATAAGTTGTCAGTTTTTATATCTCTAATTTTCAAGTTCCTCATCACTTCCATTGCTAAATTTTGTGTTTTAAATTGATCTTGAACTTTACAAAAAAAACTAAATTTAACAAAATTGTTTATTGTCGAAACATCTCACCGTCGTGATGAAATTCCAGCACTTTTTCGCACGAGTAATTCAATCGAAAGGAATGCTTCGTCCCATCTCGCGTCAATGGCATTCGAAGTCGCGCATGCAGATTCGGACGAAGGTTTTTATTGAAGTCTGCGCAAATATCGCCTGCGATAAAACTCGACGGACGTGACGTCCACTCGAAATAGAAACTCAAAGCGATCAACGTTGATTTGTCGTCGTCTTGGTTACTCGGTTACATTTCCTTTTGTGGCAAAATGAGAAAACAACAAAATAAAAGGACCGAGAAATAAGAATAATTAAAATGTATAAACATGTGAAGAAGTAAATTAATCAAATTTTGCAAAGCTTGGTGTGCATTTTCTTTCAACAATTTTTAAAGCACAATATTATTACATCTACGGGCATAAATTTCGTGTAACTTCACCGTTGGCACGAGGAAGGATGCGTCAGTGTAAGACCAAGACATGCATATAATATCAAAATTGCACGTGATTTACGGACGCGTCCGCCAAAGGAAATTTTCCTCGCGGACGGACGACCTCGCATGTACACAACGCCAACAGTGAGTTCCTTTTGTCGGATAAATTCGAATAAGTTTGAATAAACTGACGAGACGAGACGTGGCGAGAAAGTTTCGCGTCGTTCTGAATTATTAACGTCGGACGTGGTCGGTGAATTTACGTTGAAACGTCAAAAATAACATGACGATTAAATTTGAATTTATGACGTTTGAATTATAATTGTTGACTCATTGAAAATGATTTTTTAAAAATTTTACGCTTTTTGTTAACATTGATTTTTTAATTCTGAAAAGTGTGGTTAAATTTGGAAAAGGCGACTTAAGCCACAAATTGACTGGACTATCAAAATGGAATTTAAAAGCCAACCCAACATCTTCTATAACTTTTAGATTTCTTTCATAAACGCCTTCCGAAATCTTTTTAAAACATTCAGGTAACAGAATAGCCTAGAAAGTATATGAAGCAAAACAACCACACAAAAAAGGAAAAGAGAAGTCAATTGAAAAGAAGCAAGGGAACTGGCAAAAGATAGGAAGAATTGAAATATGTAAAAGAAACCCAGATAAATTCGACTCAAATGGCCTTACGCCTAACGCCTACTAAGTTTAAGTAAGAATTCTTTCAAATTTTTTCTCTAGAAAATATACAGTCTATCGACAATCCATGTTTAACGATTTTCCCATTAGTATAAAAGAACAAGCACAGGAGACATTTTACAATTATTCAATTTTTCTAAATATTTTTCAGAAATCCTTTCAAAATCCTTTCAGAATCCTCTTAGAGTATTTCCATAAATCTATTTGTGTAATTGTTCTTAGAGTTCTTTTATTAGCAAAAACCTGTCACATTGGAACCAATTTAAGATTCTCTGAAATCTTTCTCTTCAAAATCGTCCCATTGGTTGGATATTTTACTTATTTTTTATTCTGTTTGTAATCCTCTGTGAATCCTTACAGAATCTTATTAGAAACCTATAAGAATTCACCTCTCAGTCTTTTTAAATTTTTTTGCAAAAATCTTCTTAATCTTTTCGCAATTTTGTATTGTTTCAGCTTTGCAAAATTATTCCTTAGAAATTCTTATAGTAAAGATCTTTTTATTTCATAATCCTCGTTGAAGAATCGCCTTTTTAGTATTATTTCGGAATAAATATAATTATTATTTTCGTATTCCTCCTTCAAATCCCATAAGAATCTTCACACGTCAGAATTCTCTTATAATCACTTCAGAATCGTCTATAGTTCCTTCAGATTCCTCAGATGACCTCTTGGACCTTGGAATCCTCGTCCTTTTTTTTTAAATTTTCTTCAAATTCTTCTCTTGGGTATTTTCAGTTTTTGAACTGAATTCAACCAATTCAACTAAATTTCACCTTTCCTTTAATATTAATTTTGCATTCTCTTGGAATTTTTAAAAAATTTCCAAAACTGTATGAATAAATATTTCGTTTTTTTTTTGAAAATTCGTCGAAATTCCTTTCAGAACCTTCTTCATTAATTAATTCTTTGTTTCAAAGATTTTTAGTTCTTTAGTTTAGATTTTTTGTTCCTTTCAGAACAATCTTATGGTAATTGTTTTCTGAAGAAGAGGAAATTTGGAAATTTTTAAGAAGAATTGAATTGCTTTGAGATGACTTTTTATTGATTTCTGTTGGGTATGGATTGAATTTGATCGTTTTGAGTTGAATCGGAAAAGTAAGATTGAAAAAAAATTGAATTGAAGAAAAAATTTAACTTTAATGGGGAATTGGAATTTAGTTGGGTTGGATTTGATTCTTTTTATTGGATTAAAATAGGAAAGATCTAGAGAATTGGTCGGGAATTGTGCAAGGCACACGGATTTGATGAAATTTATCAAGTTTTCAAATAAAAAATCTACCAAGGCGCCTAAAGCGACATTCCATTTGGTACAACCATGTTAACCGCTTAGAAAAAAGGCGAAGTCACCCATTAAGGTGATTTTAAGAATCATCAGACGTTGACTTGACGTTGTTAAATAAAATTTAATTTTAAGGTCACTTTGGAAAATTTGAATTTAGTTTGGGTTGGATTGGATTTTTTGTGTTTGAGAGAAATGGGAAAGGATTGGAAAATTGGTCAAAACTATTGCGCAACGTCCTTACCAATTTTCAAATCGTTTACCATTTCTATCAAACACAAAAAATCCAATCCAACCCAACTAACTGAATACCAAATTTCCAACGCAATCTTAAATTGAATGAAGTTTTCCAAAATGTAAGTCCAAAGACATTTTATAGAACAACGTTAACAGCTTAAAAAAAGACGATTTGAGGAATGGTTAGAAAATACAAATTTTTACACGGAAATCTTTTTTATTCGGATTATTATTATAAGTTCAATGACGAAAAATTCGCATGAGTCAGTAGGTAAGACATTCGAGTAATCGTAATGAAATGAGATCGAATCCTATAGAATTATTATTTCATTTATAATTTTTTCTAATTGTAAAAACCTTAAAGCCGTGTCCACACTGTCGAAATTAATATACCTAAGTAATCTCACTGTGTAATTAAGCGAACTTATTAGTTAAATTGAATTTGTTGCGAATTTGTTCTGGTAAATTGAATTTACGGTCGTAGAAGTCCTTTTTGTGCCGGGCGGAGTTTCTCTCGCGTTTAATATGCGTGTTCCGTGCGAAGACTCGAAACCTAGGGGACTGTTAAAATTGTAAAGGTTCGTTACATCACTTGAATGAATGGTGAAATTAACGCGTTGTGTTTGTTTTTATCGACGCAGAATGCGTTGAAAACATGGAAAGAATATGTATTAATTTATAAAATATTTGATACATTCTGAAGCATGATGTGTCAATCATGACGATTTTCACAAATATTTTATCTTGCTTTGAAATCCTTCATATTGTATCCATGTTCGCATCTCAATTCATTAAATAAACAGACCGTTGGGAAAGCCGACTCAATTTCCGCGAAACCCTTTATTTCGTCCAATATTTACCGTAACAATCGACTTCGAGTTGACATTATACTCGGGCCGCATTGTGCGATGGCCCCTGGTAACGATATTATTAAGGTGCGCGTCGACTCCCCCGGATGTCTCCATAGTAACTGTGTTCTATGCATCGGTGCTGATTCCTCGCCTCGTCTTTGTCGTCGCGACGCGCAGCTTTCCGCTCAAAAGGGACGCCAACGCACGATCGGCAATGTTTCGAATTATTCGTTCGCCTTTGGAAGACTTGTTGATATGCGAATATTGAATACGAATTTTTTTGCGATTTAAATATGAGAGGAAATAATTTGTCCGACTTTTCACAATTTGCTCGCTTATTAATTAAAACACCAAAAAGTCAACAGTGTTGAATACCCACAATTTTTCTTCATTACAATTTCAACATCAACTGCAACATGTAATTAAAATTAAGGGATTGAGCGTGGGAAAAAACAACGGAAGTAACTTTTGTAACTTTTGAGAATTTTAATGACGTCACGAATGTAAAAGCCTTAGACAAGTAGAACCGTTTTGAACGAAGCTTTGGATCAGCTTTGATCAATTTTGAATAGTTCTTGAACAGTTCTTGAACAGCTTTTGAACAGCTTTTAAACAGCTTTGAACAACTTCTGAACAAAGATGATGAAAGCTGATTAAAAATTGTTGAAAGCTGACTTCACGAGCGTGAAAGCCTTTAATAAATTTTGATTTAAGCTTTGGCCAGCTTTGTACAGCCTTGAACAACTTTGAACGGCTTTAAAAAGCATTTAAACAAAATTGATCAAAGCTGATTAAAAGCTGTTCAAAGTTGACGTCACGAGCGTGAAAGCCTTGAATAACTTTTGAACAGCTTTGGGCAGCTCTGGACGGCTTTGTACAACCACAAACAGGTTTGAACGGATTTATACAGCTTTTAAACAAACGTGGTTAAAGCTGATTAAAAGCTGTTCAAAGCTGACGTCACGAGCGTGAAAGCCTTGAATAACTTTTGATCAGCTTTGGACAGCTTTGGATGGCTTTGTGCAACCTTAAACAGGTTTGAACGGATTTAAACGCTTTTAAACAAACGTGGTTAAAGTTGATTAAAAGCTGTTCAAAGCTTACGTCACAAGCGTGAAAGCCTTGAATAACTTTTGATCAGTTTGTGCAGCTTTGGGCAGCTTTTTGTACAGCCTTGAACAGCTTTGAACGGATTTAAACAGTTTTTAAACAAACGTAATCAAAGCTGATTAAAGGCTGTTCAAAGCTGACGTCACGAGCGTGAAAGCCTTGAATAACTTTTGATAAGCTTTGGCCAGTTTTGTAAAGCTTTGAACAGCTTTTGAACAAAGCTGATTCAAAGCTCTTCAAAACTGTTCAAAACTGTACAAAGCTGCCCAAAGCTGATCAAAAGTTGTTCAAGGCTTTCACGGTCGTGACGTCACAATCTGGCTAAGTTACTTGAGCTATTTTTTCAAAAAACCTGATAATTAAACTTCAATTTAGGGAAAGAGGTAATTTTTCGCAAAATATCGTCTTAAAAATTCTCAACGAATAAAAGGATCCACCACACCACATCCTTACCACAAACGTTATTATGACCTGTATGCGTATTTCAACAGCAAAGCTGTCATCATGAGCAGAACACTGTAGTACTGTATATAATAGTGAATAGCCTGTGGTACTGCTGATGATGAGAACTTTATTGTTGAAATGAACATACAGGTTATAAGTTTGCGGTAAGGGGTTGTTTTTTATTTAAAACGAGGTCAATTTTCAGTAACATATTTCAGTAATAAGACGTTTTCCAATAAACTGAAAAATTCAAAACTAAAATCCTCAAAATTATCCTCGACGAAAGAAAGGAAACTGGGAACTATAATCCAACCCAATCTAAAAAAACCAACTTACTCCATCGAGTATCTACCTGGGAGTTAGTACTTGACAAGAGACTAACCTAGAAAATTAAGGAATTCAACAACCCAACAAACATAAACCCAACCAACCTGAGTAAACCCAACTAAGTTACTTAAATTTTTAATTTTAATTATGTGATTAACGTGCTGTGTATGGACATATTCATAAACGGCACAAAGCAACAATCTGATTGACGCAAACCCAACTCAACTAAACCCTTTCAAGCTTGTTCCAACTTTAACATTTCAGTTTTAGACTCAGTGTCAGTTAATCCAACCATAAGCTTAATGCACTGCGAAATTAAAAATGTCAAACAACGCCAATGCAACAAAACTAAAATCCTCAAAACTATCCTGTTCACGAAGGAAAGGAAGCTGGGAACTATGATCCAACCTAACAAAAAAAAAAAACAACTTACTCCATCGAGTATCTACCTAGAAGTTAGTACCTGACAAAAAACTAACGTGAAAAATTAAGGAATTCAACAACCCAACAAGCATAAACCCAACCAACCCAAATAAACCCAACTAAGTAACTTAAATTCTTAATTTTAGTTAAGTTTGAGGCTCGATTAATGTGATTAATGTGCTTTGTATGGACATATTCATAACCGGCAGAAATAAGCAATCTGATTGGCGCAAACCCAACTCAACTAAACCCTTTCCAGCTTGTTTCGACTTTATCATTTCAGTTTTAGACTCAGTGTCAGTTAATGCAACCATACGCTTATTGCACTGCGAAATTGAAAATGTCAAACAACGCCAACGCCAACGCAAAAAAACTAAAATCCTAAAAACTGTCCTGTTCGCGATGAAAAGGAAGTTGGGAACTATAATCAAACCCAATCTAAAAAAAAACTTCGAAAGAGGTCGAGTATCTACCTAGGAGTTGTACTTGTCAAGAAACTAACGTGGAAAATTAAGGAATTCAACAACCCAACAAACATAAACCCAACTATGTTACATAAATTTTTAATTAGTGTCAAATTCTTGGTTGAAGATAAATTTTTAAATTTAGGTTAAGTTTGAGGCTCGATTAATGTGATTAATGTGCTTTGTATGGACATATTCATAACCGGCAGAAAGAAGCAATCTGATTGGCGCAAACCCAACTCAACTAAACCCTTTCAAGCTTGTTTCAACGTTAACATTTCAGTTTTTGACTAAGTTTCAGTTAATCTAACCATAAGCTTATTGCACTGCGAAGTTAAAATTGACAAGCAAGAAAGCTAATAACAGCAAACCCAACCCAACCCAGTCAAGCCCATCGAAACTTTTGTGCCTTTTCCGTCTCAAGTTGTATATTAGATATTTTTTAAATGCAAATTCAAGCTTTGTGAAGACAAATTCGTTTAAAAAAATAGGAGCCCAATGGGAGCAAACCTAAATAAGTAAACGCATTTTCTGCATCAAAGTTTAAACCCAAACTTGGCATAATTTTATTTCACTTTGAATGAAAACATAAAACTTGCTAAAGAAGACGTCCAACCACACTAAAGATTTAAGCATTTGGATTTAAACATTATCAGGACTCTGTTATTACAGTAAGGCTGGTAAGGTTGGCAAGGTTGGCCGATTTTAGAGCCCATTCTAGAGGTCTAAGTGTTAATCCTTCGGAACAAACACCCTCCAAATCTTGAAATCCAAAATCCAAAAATCTCAAAATTATCAATCAATAAAAGAATGAGAAAAATTTCATCGTAAACGCAAATATTCCACGAAAATAAAATTTCATAATATTTGAGTAGGTCGACCGGAATTTAAGATCATTCTTTATTATTTTTTCGATTCGGTGTATTTTTATTGCAGCGCGAGTCTCCGGGGAAATATCTGTCTGCGCTTTGTTCCGGTCGCTCTTTGATTTTTACGGGGAGCTTGATATCGACGACAGGAAAAAAAACGTTTTGTAAATGCTCATTTCGATTTTAAGCTAAAAGTTATGGAGATTTTCGAAACGCACAACGTTTACTGTAATTAACATTAACGATAGTATATGAGCCGTTAGTATGATAATTCAAAAAAATTTACAAACAACGTGCGCGTGAAATAATGGCGTTCGTGTACGAAACGTAAATCTTAGTAGGCGGTGGCATTTTATCTCGGAGGTACAGACACCTCCATTTAATGATGCGATGATGCGAGGAACCAATCCCAAAATGGCTCATTACAAATATTTTTTATTGTTACATTCGTCGCTTTCGTTTTCAATGATTTGAAATGTTTGCTCCCCGTTTTCAAATGTTCCAAACATTCGTACATTTGAATTTATCCCTTTTCATCCCGTTTCCCCACTTACACTATGTAAACCTTCAAATCGACTCCTTCAACTTTTCCTTGTTTATTTTCTTTTATCGAGGCCCATTTCTTTGATTTTTTTTTTCCATAGTTTCTTTTCCATATTTTTCCTCCACTTCTTCCTTTTATTTTTTAAATTTCCTCATTAATTTGTATCGCATAAATCGAGTTAAGAGTTGAGACCTGGTATAGTTTTATGAAAAAAGGAAAAAGATCAATATTAAAGAAGAACGTTGGAAGAGGAAAAGTTGGAAATAGAGGAACCTACATATTGCCGTGTTATTTCCCGATTGAAATAATTAAAATTTAATAAATTTGAAAAATGGCATTAATTACTTAAATGTTAGCGTACAATATAATTAAATATAATTTAGTTAAGAAATTTTGTTAAATATCAATTATTAGGGTACATGATGAAGAACAATCGGAGAATCATGGTAACTCGTTGAAGAAATGAAAGTTGAAAATCATGAAATTTAGTTATCCATCATTTCTGAAACCAAAAATGCAAATAAGTCAACTTGGCTGCATAATTTAATGGCATGAACGCTTAGTTTATGAGCTACTTTTAACTTCGAAAATTTGTAATTACTTTTAAGTCCATCGAGGGGGCTCTTAACCTAAGTTTTTGCTAGAATAGTTTTTAGTTACAATTTTTACTCTAAAAGGCCGGACGCAGCTTAAAAATATCAGATTGTGACTCAACCAACTCCAAAAGGAGAAAACAAGCAGGACCTGTGCCAGTAAACAATAGAATCTTCGGTGCCCGGAAAGTGCTTCCGTGTATTGAGTTATTATGTTGTGTGCTGGATAATCTATTGGATAAAAACAATTACCATAAGGTGAGTGAGTTTTAAAATCACATTGGACATTTATTTATCGAAGTTATAACCAAGTGTGGTTCTAGAATTTTGTCGATTTCCTGGTAAATATTCTCATAATTAAAGGTTTTGTTAAGATGCTTAATAGGTACAATCATTAAGCTAAATGGAACCCAATATACCACAGACTCAAGGGAAGACCAAGAAAATGCCAGGTGGAAGAAGACATTAAAGAATTCAGTTGAGGAAGCAAATAACAAACAGAATAGAATGGAATTCAACACGCAACTCATCAGTAATAATAAGGAATCGCCCCAATTTTATCCACGCATTAGCGATCAGTTAGGTTGGGTTTGTTAGCCCAATCCAATTGGATTCAAATCAAAGAAAGTTGGAATAAAATGAATCGATATAATCAACCTTGATCAACACAAATTTTAACTTAAAACTTACATTTGATTCGGTTAACTTAAGATTTAAAATCCAATTTAATCCCACCGACTTCAAACGTGATGGTTTAAGTAGGTTAATCTTTGATTGTATTAATCGAACTTGAAACAGTTGAATTTTATTGGATTAATCGATCTGAACCAAAGCCAACCGAACGCATGCAATCCAAGTCATATCTATCTGGGTTTATCCAATCAGTCAGCTGAGTTGGTTATTATTGGAAATTTGATCAAACTGAGCCAATAAGGTCAATAAGATGATCATTGACTCAAAATCCAAAAATACTATTAATCGAACTTGAAACAGTTAAATTTTATTGGATTAATCGATCTGAACCAAAGCCAACCGAACGCATGCAATCCAAGTCATATCTATCTGGATTTATCCAATCAGTCAGCTGAGTTGGTTTTTATTGGAAATTCGATCAAACTGAGCCAATGAGGTCAATAAGATGATCATTGACTCAAAATCCAAAAATACGTTCTTTGGAAAATTTGACGTCGAAATTTGTCAACATTTAATTTAAAGAAAAACAAATTGGATGCTCAGAGTCTAATGGTCCTCATGTGTTTAAACTAATTTATCGATTTCTGAACTCAACAGGGTTGCAAAACTTTACCATGTGCCCCAGATTAAATTTTGAAAAAATTCTCTACAATTAAAATCCAAAATTTTCAAATTCCATAATCTATTCGTATATACAATGTAAATTACATAATATTCAAACTGACACGCCACAACGGATCGGAATAATCAATAAATCTAGCAATCTAGCTGCGGGATAAGCACAGCCTCGGTGATTTACGGCAGTGATTACTCACGAGACCGTCGGATTTATCTTTCGGAAACAATAAAGTCATTTGGAGAAAATGAATTTTCAATTTGTTTTTAAGGGGAAATTATTGCGCCATTAACCCCCCGTACGAAACGGACTTAATAAATTCTCGTCCAATTTATAAGCGATCCAGTCACCCTCGACGTGTCGTTTAATGTGCGGTACGTGCATAAAAACGCGATATCCCAGTGCAAATAACTCAGTTCCCCGCAAACGGCGAACTGATCATCGAAACGCAAACACGAGTGACTAAACATCTGAGGCTCTGTGTGTTCGAACGTCTTCACCGCAAGTCGGCATGGGAAATAATCCTTGTCAATATTTATCCTCGCAAAGAGGAATCACTGCCGCCGCGCCTGAAAGGGAACAAATATTCGCAACTTAATATATACGCGAGGAGCTTTTAATGAAGGAAATTATTCAATTTGAATTTGTGTACCGGAAATTTAAATTAAATGCGCGTTACGACCGAACGAAAAGAAAATAAAAAAAAAATTAATAATTCCTGGGTTGAATTTCGTTTTTATTCTCGAATTTTTGTATTAAAATAAGTATACTCAAGGTTTGTAAAATCAATAATAAATTAACGAATTTTATGCAGTAATTTCGAACAACAAAATTGGATGAAAGTCAATAAACTGATTTTAATACGAATTAGTTTGCGAACTGCCGGAACAAATTCCGGGAGACTATTGTGGACCGGATTTGTTATGAATTTGGATTTTATGGATGAACGAGTCTTACAAGTCGAATTTTCATTGTGCGGACATAACGGAGGAACGTTAGCCGTGAGCAAATTTTTTTTTTTTTAATTTAAAATGCTGGCGAAAATTTTCAATCCAATTGATTTTCTTTTTAAATTTAGAAAATCAATTGCACTGAAAAATGAAAGAAATCCTGGAAACTGTCACAAAAAGCCAAAAATTATTGAAATTTTTTAACTTGCATTTTTTTAACTACATTTTTTACTTTTTTTTTGTTTTTCTATGTTTTAATTTTTCATATTTTCTTTGCTCTTTTTCATTATATTTATTATTTTTTATTTTCTATTCATTTTTGTGATTTTTCATTTCGTTCAGACATCTTTTTCTTTATGACATTTTAAGGTAAACTGTGAGTTTTGTTCATTTGATTTGATTTGCTCGATTTCGATTAGGTTGTAGTTATTCATTTGTTTTTCCATTAGAGTCTTTATTAAATCGTTACCATTTTTTTCATTTTTTCTATAAAATAACTTTCTTCAAGTTATTCATTTGTCGATCGGGACTTTTTTTTCTTTTTTCTTTAAAATAACTTTGTTTTTTTTTATTAATTAAAAACCTAAATTTCTTGGCTTATTTGATGTTGGATTGTTTTGATTTTGTTTGGAATGTGATTAGCTTGAATTGGTTCAGTTTAGATTCGTTGATTTAATAGTTTCAATTTTTATTTATTAAACAGTTTGGTGTTTGATTTGTCCTTTGTTTTCTCTTCACTGGGGTTTCCTTTCAAATTTGAAACTAACGTTTTCTAAAAAAAAATTAGAAATATCAATTGCAAAATACTGAAAAAAATCGAGAAACTGAATGTAACAAAAAAGGCAAAAGTTTTTGAATTTTTTTAATCTTCATTAATTTTTTTTTTTTTAGCTGTTTTAAAACGCTCAGTTTGAGTGATTTTGCTGTATTTTTATTCTCCATATTTCTTTTGTTTTTCTCATTTTTAAAAAGTAAAAAATTAAATTTAAAAATAAGAAGTTGAAGTCATGACGTCATGACTTGATTCTTTTTTATATACCTGTAGATTTTCTTTGTGTTGGTGTTTTTTTTTTTTTAATTTCCATCTGTACTTCAAATTTTCCACGTTTTTTTTTTTAATTTCGATCTGTACTTCAAATTTTCCACGTTTTTTTTTTTGTTTTGTGCCTGAACGTTTTCCTTCTTCCAACAAAAACATTTTCCTCGAAATTTTAATTTTCAACTCTTAGTCAACCTAAAAAAATCCATTAATCCCCATTTAATCAGAGAAAACCTTTTTTCAAAATTCAACCTAGTGATCCCCTTAATACCAAATTCAACGCCGTAAAAGCCTTAGAACTCGGATTTAACATGTCAAACCCCATTAATTCGAATCTATCTATTTGTCACACGGTGACTTACGCTGCGGTAACAAGTGAGAACCGGCCTCAGTCCGTACCTAAATCCGCAATAACGGCGGTTCTATTTTGAAAGTTGTGACAGAAAAAAAATAATTAACTTTAATCAAAATGAAGCCGATTCACCTCATTTTAAAGTTATTTTTAAGGTTTGAATAGATACAAGTCGTAAATTTACCTATAAAGTAAAAAATGTATCGAAATTCAATTGAATGGGGGCCGTCGCTTTTACAAATTTAGCTTTGGGCTGAGGTCGGCTCTCACCTCATTGAAACAGTGTAACCTACATTTAAATGACTCTCTATGTATGTATACAGGGTGGGTGAGAAACTCCCATCTATTGTTTTTAAATATTGCTTGGAATCGTACATTTCACACAACCTACATGATTTGAAAACATTTGAAGTTAAACACGTTTAAATTATTATTAAGGTTCGCAGAAAAATTCGCTTTCCATTGCAGATATTTTGCAAAAAAACTCGGATTTATCGATCGATCGAAACACAAAAAACCAATGTCGTACAATTTACCGAAAATCTAGAACGTCAAAGTGCGCCATTTACGATTCGCGAAACGTCGAGTTTTGCGGTAAGTTTCCTTTGTGGAGAGCGCGCGCGCCCTCGCTCGTAAGGATTCATTAACGTGCGATAAAAGGAAAACGACGCGCTGATGGCTGCGAAAGGGGGACGACATTACGCGGGCGACATCTGTACGAAATCGTGACGAAATTCTCAAAGACGACGTACGGGATTATTATGATTGGGCAATTTTTGTCATAATTTGCAAGATGATTTTAAGCGGTGAGTTTGTTTCAAGGTTTGAATGGCGAAAGGGGCCTTAATTGTGCATTTAGGCAGGTTTAATGGTGTCAAGCTGTTGCGATGAATAACTCTTCATCAAATGTTTCATTGTACTGTAATAGGTTTTTACCTAATTCTGTTTTTTATGTATTTTTGTTTTGTTTCTTTTTTCCCTCTCACACTTGTCCAAAGTTCGAAGAACTTAAATGGACTGAGAGGGAGAGAGATTTGGTTACGGCCAAATATTATTATTATTATTAAATAAAAATGTAATAATAAAAAAATTAATAACAATAATAATATGTGTCATTTTTAGTCCAGAAAGATTCCGGATAATCATTCACATGATCATAAAATTGAATAATTTTTTTGTAGAATAAATTTGTTTAATTTATCTCTTAAGTTCAATTGAAACTCAATCTATCCAACCTAGTTCGTTTACAATGGGTTGGATTGAGTTGATAGTATCAACTCAAAAAAAAATTTTTTTAATTTAATTTTTTACTTTTTAAAAATGAGAAAAACGAAGGAAATATGAAGAATTTAAATATAGCATATACTCCAGCTCAGCCAACCCAATTCCAGACAAAATCAAAGCAATCTAAAGCAAAATGAACGAAATTTAAAAGAGACATCATTTTAAATTAAAAAAAAACATCCCCGTCTAATAAGGACCCAAATTCAAAAACAAATCAATAACTCCTTCCAACCTAATCGAGGTCGAGCAATTCAAATTCAAGTAAAACACCAACTTCTTTTAATTTCGTCAAAATACAAAAAACAATAACTTAAAATATGAAAAATTAAAACAAAGAAAAAACACCAAAAAACATTTAAAAACCGTTAAAAAAAATGTAGTTGAGAAAATAAAGATTAAAAAATCTCAATAATTTTTGACTTTTTCATGACATTTTTCAGCTTTTTTTTTTGATTTTCCAAATGTTTTAGAAAAAATTTCTGATCCATATAAGCACTTAGTTAGAAATGGACATTAGAAATGAGATCGTCAATCGATTTTGTTGAAATGGGAATTTTTGTCGAAAAACAAAATCTCAGCGAATTTGATCAAATTATTGTCATTTATAGAAAAAAATTTGAGAAATTCAGTAGACAAGGTCTCCTCACTATAGCATCATCTTACTGTGATCTACGTGCCTTCAAATTCAATCGTTGTGCGACGTTTCCTCATTTTTTGATCTCTAGCGTCCGAATGACAACTCCCGGATCAAAATAAACATCATATTCGTGATCGTCATGGCCAACTTAACTTAAGACGTAATTTTGGACGAAATCGGAGAGTTGATGAAAATCGTCAAAAAATCGAGGTAAACCCCTACAAAAAAATTAAGATTTTAGTCGAAAAGAGAAATGTTTCAAAATTAATGACATTCTCGTCATTTATGGAGAAAATTACGACTAATTGAATGGACAAGTTCCCAACATCGTAACACGTCTCAGTCGTAAGTTATCGATGAAAACCCTCCTTTTTAAGAGACGCACGCCTGTATTTTGCTCGTTTATGCGAGATTTCGACCGAACGGATCATTTCCGCAGAAAACGATTTTGTATTTTACAACAACATTGGCAAAATGGTCTTTATATGAATTTTGAAAAAAAATCGTATGTTAACCATAAACCCGAAAAATTTAGGAATGAAATTTCGCGATTTAAAAAAATTGGAAAAAATTTGAGCATTAAGAACAACATGGGTTTACATGGACGAATTTAAGTCCATCAAGAATTCACAAAGACTGAGAAAATTTGTATGATGTGTTGAAATTAATAGGCTCTGACAACACGAATTGAAGATTTAGAATGGATTGGGATTGTAAATTTTCAAACATGTGTTGAAGTTGACAGCTGATCAATCTCAATCCCGTAAGAATTTAATAGGTTACAGTTTTAAAGTTGGTTGCATTGTAAGGTAGCATTTGCCATTGGCGTACGATTAATGGTGCTCTGACGTATGGGCGGACTTCTAGAGTAACAAGCTTTTACTTAACACCTTTGACACTTGAATTGCTAACGACACTAGGCATGACATATGTCAGATGTGCTTCAATGTACACCTACTGTCGGTAAAAATTTGTGACTGGCTGGATGAGCGCTCTGGTGTGGTCGATTGCCATTAATCAGTAACAAAAAAAAATTCTGATCTCAGCTGTTCCTGTTCCTAATCGTATGTTACGGCAAAAAACGTCAAATTTTTCAGATGTGCTTCAATGTACACCTACTGTCGG
Source organism: Lethrus apterus (assembly GCA_018397195.1). Lineage (NCBI taxonomy): Eukaryota > Metazoa > Arthropoda > Insecta > Coleoptera > Geotrupidae > Lethrus > Lethrus apterus. Next base: position 1,438 of record JAFFZR010010298.1, on the reverse strand, counting down.
TAAAAATTTGTGACTGGCTGGATGAGCGCTCTGGTGTGGTCGATTGCCATTAATCAGTAACAAAAAAAAATTCTGATCTCAGCTGTTCCGGTTCCTAATCGTATGTTACGGCAAGAAACGTCAAATTTTTTTAAATTTCCTGAGAAAATGTTCAATCTTTTCTTCGAGCGACGACGATCATCACCAGGAAACTTTTCGTTGTGTTGCGTCACAAATACATAATGGAAATCCCTATTGTGTTTTCGGTGAATAAATGATAATAAGCGGCGTGGATCCGCCTTGAAAAGGGTATGTAGGCCGTGTCACATAAATAATTTAGGAAGCGTGCTGATTTAACGATTTACGACTTATAAGAACTTCTTCCGAATATTTGTTCCGGGTTTTATTGATTGTCCTTAAGTCCTTGAGTGATTAAAAATTATGAGCATAACATTTTGAATTCCAAAACTCAAAAATAATTCATTTTACAAAATAATAAGTAAATAAATAAGTCCTAAGATAAATATAATAACAATTAATAGGAGATATTTAATTCATTGAAGACGTTTACAACAAAAGACCCCTCCCCGTCTTGGGGGGATCAACGAATATTTTTCACGCCATTCTTGGCTTGTGTTGCGAAAATATTCCACGTTTTCTTGTTGAATGCGGTAGAAATGAAAAAAATCGATTTTTTTGATCTAAAAGCATTTTCCATTTTCCGGAAAATGTATCAATTTTTGTTTCTCAAAATGTGCTCAAAATGTGTTTCTCAACAACGTGCCTTTATAACAAAAATTTTTCAACGTGGCATTTTTTCCTCTGTTCAATAATTTGCCACACGTCTGCTTTCCTTATCGGAAAAATTGAGGTAATATAAGAAAATTCGGAAGGTTTATATTATTGACAATTAATCGCTTCTTGTCGCTCATTATGCAAGTAAAATGTAGGAAATGTTAGGTTTTCCAAGTGAAAAATTATACGTCATCGACGCAAAAGAATCGAATTTCACATTTAAAAGAAAGGGGTGGTTGGCCCTTGCATCGATCTGTTCGATGTTCAAAATTTGTGCATTTTTCGAAATAAATCGAAGACGACGAGAGATTTCGGGAAAATCCGTGAAATATTCGAAAAATGTAGCGTCTTCGAGATGAATTTATTGACTGATCGATGGAAGTTAGACCAATATACTAACAGGGCTGTATTTGCTTGAAATTCTACTTGTTGTTATGTAATAAAAATATATTTATTACGACACACATTTGATTAAATATCAAATTCTTGATTATATTTGCTAGAAATTATACTTATTGTTTTGTAATAAAAATATATTTATTACGACACACAAATAAAATATTTGCACGAATTTAAATGCAATATTGGAACATGTATCTTTTTAGTTTACTTACTTATCTTCAGTGGCGTAGCGAGGGGGGGCAAGGGGGGGCAAGGGGGGGGG
>JAFFZR010010297.1:0-30280 GCA_018397195.1 Lethrus apterus | reverse complement strand
TAAACATATATGTACCTATTTGTATAAATGTCATTTGTAGAGACGACTGAAGAAGGCAAGAATATTACAGTTGCCGAAACGTTTCGTCAAATAAACAGACCAAAAACCAACTGTTTTAATGAATCTCAACCCGCCAAAATACTCCCATACAACTCCAAGTTTGGAACAAAACTACTACTTTATATATATATATATATATATATAAATAAAGAGGCTTTATTAGTACAAACATCGAGAATTGTCCGCTACTTGACCATAGGAAACTGTAGGCAAATGACTATGTCATTACGAAACCAACAGTCCGGCCAATGCGAAGATTCTTACAGTAAGCTGTGAACAAATTAGATTTGATACACACGCTCAACATTCTATTAACGCGATTAACCCGTCGTCAGTACGGCGCCCACCGATAGGTGGAGTCGCACATCAGTTTGTAACATGCACTGCCGTTTTGGCGATAACACAACAGGTTCGATTTGCATTGATCGTTCACAACAGCCGTACTGACGACGGGTTAATCGTCCAGAAGCTAACGTTAGTTTTTTTCATTTTCCCAATTTTTTTAAATACCTCCAACGATAAGACTTACAACTTTTTGGGAAATCTTGCAAGCAAATGTTGGATGTATTTTAACTGAGGACAAAAATTTGTAAATGTAAAAAATATATATATAACTTGACATTTAACACAAATATTAATTTATACATGTGAAAGAATAAAGAACGAGGAAAGAAAATAAAGATCGATACTTGATGGACTTGTCTAATTTAGAAAAAAAAATACTAATCCCAAAAAAATCTATAGAGAGACTCAAGATGAACTGGGCATCAGTTGGAAGAATTGGGTTGAAAACAATCATTAATTAAAACGGTGGCGGGGGGGGGGTGAATAAACTTGTTTATCACAATGTTGAGGAAGTTTCCGTAAGAAATGTTGTAAGAAGAAAAAAATTGTGGGTGAAAGAAAAATAACTTATTTTTAATGTTAATTTTATGTTGAGAGGAAAATTGAAACTGGATTCAATCATGGATTAGAGGGAGTAAATTAAAGTAGGAGATGTTTTGGAAAGAAAATTGATGCTAAATAATAAAGCCAAGTCAAGAAAAACGAAAAAAAAATTATTATTAATAATTAAGGTGAATTTGTAGTCAAAACCGTAGACAAACAAAAAACAGCAAAAATGGCAGCTCTAGTTCATAAAGCCGTGAAAAATGTTTAACTAATAATTCTGTAATTATTAATCAAATGGCAGATTTTTTGTAAATATTTGAAGTTTAATATTAAATTAAAACGTAAAATTAATGTGCAAAAAAAAAACCATGGTTATTTTTTATTGAAAAATTTAATTTGTTTGCATCGTTTAAAAGTCTTTTTTACACAAGCTAGTGTTTCTTTCTAGTTGACTTTTCTTCTTGTAACACTTTTTATCTTTACAATAAATTCCTGTTTTTCTCACTAAATTCTGTCTTTAAAAATTTGAAAGTCAATTCTCTCCAAGAATTGTGTAAGAATTTATTAATATAAACTATTCAACGTCGTCCTCGTATATCTACCGCTATGTTATTTTCCCAATAGAAATAATTAAATTTAATAATAATTAAGTAAAAATATTAATAATTAGTTAAATATTAGCATATAGTATAGTTAATTATAATTTAATTAAGAAATTTCATGAAATATTTTTACTAAGTTATGGTACATGACAATCATGTACCATAACTTAATAAAAATATTAAATTAAAATAAATTGAATAATCATGAATGATGGCAACTCATTGAATTAATGCACTCCGGATTATTTTGTGTTGCAGATGACGTTGAAAATCTTCAAATGCAATTTGTCCATCATTCCTGAAACAAATATACAAATAAGTTAATTTGGCTGCCTATATAAACGGCACAAGTGTTTGGTTTATGAGCTACTTCTGACGCCAAAATTGTAATTACATTAATGACCAACGAGGGAGCTCATAACCTAAGTTTTTATATAAGTCCGAACCCGACGTAAAATCGTCAGCCTGATTGTGGCTCACTTCCTAATAGGATCAAAACCAAGAAGACCCTGTGCTGGTTGTAAGTTTGATGGTGTTTAAAAATAAAGGTGGTTCTGGATATTAAATATTAGTGTTGTGTGGTGCCTAATCTAAAGGATTAACACAGTAGTAATAACCAGGTGAGTCGACTTTAGAATCAGTTTGAACATTTATCATAACCGATTGTAATTTGAATTTTTGTCAAATTAATTAATTTTTGCAATCTGAGGTTATGTTCAGTATAGTGATTGTATAAATACAAGGTAGATTGTTACTTGTGTTTATTACTGATAAATAAATAAATAATCCAAACATACCTCTACGATTTATTGTGTACGCCCAAGTGCGAGCCGTAGTCATTTACCGACCAGGTTATTGTGGGTCAAGGTCGCAGTTTGTCTGACGTAATCTATCTAAAATTTAAACCTTTTATAAATCAATTCACACGATGTAGTTATTGTTAATTTATTATAATAATTATATTCGAACTTTTGGTTTATTTGATACTCAATTAATATTTTGTAAATCAATAGCATCGATTGTCATTCGCCGTCACACGCACCAACATTTTACCTAGCTGGACGCGATTGTTCGTTTCATTGCCAACTCAAATTAAAAAAAAATAAATTAAAACGAGAATATATTTTTATATTGTTTATTAGAATAAAGAAATCATTATTTTAATTGTAAATATTTGTACATTTGAATTGTATAAAATTTTTGAAAATTTATTTATTGTTAAATAAATAAATTTATTTTAAATAAATTTTAAATTAATTTAAATTAAAACAAATATCATAGCACTACGTATGGATTTTTTTTCAGTGGCGATTAGATCTTTAATAATTAATTGTCACATAACGTATGATGTACGACTAAGTATCTTGTAGTATTATAATATAAATAGGATCGACTAGTCGTGTTACAGGGAAATAAGTGACCGTCCATCCATCATTGGTGACCATGATGAAGCGACATCGTCCCTACGTGACAGTTATATGAACTACCGGTAGTGAGAACTCGGAAACTGACCGTTCGTCCTCATCCTACAAAAAGCACTATCCTAACACCGAATAAGATACACGGAAAGAAAATGTATCTTGTCCAGACAAGTCCGTTTAACGACATCATTTCAAACGATCAATATAATCCATATATTTATGACATTTTTGACTTAAAGATTAATCGGATTCTTGGACATTACATTTTGTTCTTCTCAGACCACAGTACCAACAATTACGATTTGATCTTCTGACTTCCGATCAATTTTTCAATATATGGAAAAATTCTCCCACGCAATTCCGACGATATTTTACGCAACGTCGAAACGTAATTATGCGAAATGATTCCGACGATAAAAAGGGCGTTTTCAACGTGCGACACAAATGGAAACGACATTTGAGAATCGTATGAATTCAAATTTGATTAAAATATGAATATTATCGCAATAAAAAGGGAAAAATATCACCTTCGAGATTTATCTTAAATTTCATTGAAAATATAATGACGGAAAGAAAAGATACAGATACAAGGTGTATGTAGATTAATGAAGGCGTTTGTGTAACACGCCCTCTATATTCGTTTGTGAGACGTGTGATGTTTATTTATGGAAGGCTTCGTCCGATGGCTTTTCATTTTCAATCGGATAAGATCAAGTAAATTACATGCGATCAATCACCAACGTGCGAGTCTCTATAATCAAGCAAAGTCACATTACGGCCTGAATTATACTTAATTAAACAAATTACATGCGACGAGGTAAAATTACCACAATTCACATAAACACGATATGTGTTGATAATTCAAGTTGCACTAAAAACGCATTTATTTTATTTTACAATTATTATTTTTTTTTTATTATTGAATCAAATTTAGGTTTACCTTGACGATTCTGGTTCATATATTTTATAAAATAAATTGTTAAATATCAATTAAAATTTTATAACGTGAAATGTGGTTTCATTTTGCAATCAAAACTCCAAATATTTATTATACCGGCCCACAAAAATAAATGTGTTGGGTTGAGTTGGCTACATAATCGAAATTCAATATTTTATCACCTAAAAACTATATATGTTGGATATACAAGGTGAGTCATAAGGGTAGTAAGAGAAGACCAAAATAAATATGTTTTCTTAGTAAACATTTGGCCAAAACACAGTAACCAGAAAGTTACAGCAAGTTAAAGTTAAATCGACTAATGAACATTCTGTACAAACTATGCTAGTAACTGACATTTTAAATTTAAATTGAAGATATCTGATTGTTATTTATACATGTAAAATTTAAATAAATTTTAAAATTTAAAAACATAAAAGCAGAAGCTATTTAATTCTTTTTAAAATTAAATAAATTAAAAAAAAACACCCTGTATAACTGTAGTCTGTAGTAGAAATTAAATTTTAAATTGTAGCAACATGTTTCTGTTTCGAGCTAAGCAAGTGGAGCCCACCTTTGCGAAAATTCGCCGCTAAAAGAAAAGATTTATTATTTATTTGAGCCAATTTTCGCTTATTTTTTGACTAAATCCTGTTTTGAATTGCCGAAAATGTTTCCCAAGAAGCTATACGAAACATCGACAGTAAAAAGCTTGCAAAAGTTCATTTATTCATTTTTAGATTTTTAACATTATTTTGTTATATCTGATGAAATTATTTAATTCTAACATATTTTTTATGCATTTTTTCTAAAAAAATAAACAAATAAAACAGGCGTGATAAATTTATGAACTCGTGTTCTTTGGCTTATTTTTTTATTTATTTTATTTTTATTTTTTATTGGCTTGCTGAGATAGACATATTTCGAAAAATATTATTATCAGTATCACTTTTTGGTAATTCAATTGAAAAATACTTTTTTGGAACTACCAACTACCAATAAAAAAAAAGATAAATAACTGTATTTTTCTTTGAATATTCACAATATAAAAATAAATTCTGACAAACGCTCAAGAGAAAAAAAAAGAGTAAAATTTAGCAGAAATGAAAGAAAACAAACAAAAAATTTTATTTTTATTCCGACCATTCGTATATCAATCAATAAAAAAATATATATGTCATCTTGAGCGATGTAATCAATAATGAAAAAGTCACAGGGCAAAACTCGCCCTCATAAAGACGTTTTCGCCGAACATCAAAACACATCGCGCATTTATCATGTACGTCTTTGGACGTCGCGGCGCCAGTAAGGTGTAGCGACCCCTCAATATTTAATAATAGTTAAACATATATCATCCCCCACAAAAATAAATCTGATAATTACCACCCCATAATTTCGCCTGTTAGAAACACACATCATTGAAACAGATCGCCGTGGGTTACCGAAAAAAAATCAATTTCTTGGCCTCCGTCCAAAAGGGACTCGATCAATCAGCTTAAAATATGGTAATGTCCTTCTTTCTTATCGTCCCTATAAAATGCGCTCTTAAAAGTACGAAATCACGCCACTACGCGCAAGATACATACCCTATATTCTCAACACGTTGTATTAAATTCGACCCGTAACGATATAAAAATGGAAGATTTGTGCACGGATGATGCAAATATGATGGGGTGCATGCTTTTACATAAATACGTTGAACGGGACCTTTTTTAAAATTAGTTATTTTCCAAAGTTTTAATCATTTATATCAAGTATCATTAATTAGAAAAATGAGCAATAATGTTCATTACAATAAAACTATCATAAAATTAAGAAAAATATCTATACATCTATACATGCAACCCATGTGCAATTTTAGTTGCCTACAAAGGCGTTAGAGGGTATGGGTGGATTACAGGGGCCGAACTTGTTACACAGCTTTCATCCGGTACGCGGTGCTGTTATCGATCAATAAGTTTGCTGGCTAGAGGGAAATTGAAATGTATGAGAATTTAACTAAAATTATACAGAAGTCAACTCATTCGACTTGCGCTGAGGCACCTATGAGAAAATGTTGAAACTACAAAAAAAATGATTAAGTGTGGATGAAATAAATTGGTTTGCGGCCATCTTTTGTAATAAATTATCTTTCGGGTATTAATTTTTAAATTTATTTATTCTATTCACCGTAAGATGGCAGATACCAGCGCCACTTAATCTTAAAACATATATAATTTGATATGTCGATAAACGATAAATGTGTTTTTTATAATCTACACAATTTATCTATACCGTAATATAGTTTAGATTTATCTAGCTTATGTGTGAAATCATTTTCAAGGATTGAAATAATAAAATTTTAAATTACCCGCTTTTACATTATTTGCGTTCTCGTCCACAAAATTTCAAATGGTTTGTTTCTAAGAAATGGAACACTACAGTTTCCTTTATCAATTTTACACATACTTCCCGCCAAAACAAACGTCACAAATCACAAAACAACAAATTTGTTTAAAATGGAAGGTTTTGATGATCCCGGTGTTTTTTTCAGCGATAATTTCTCGCTAGACGGCAACCAAGGTGATCAAGTGAATTTACAAGGAATCAAAAGGAAATTTAAAGATTTCATAAGAAAATTCCACAACGACAACTTCGATTACAAATACAGGTTAGTGACAATTTTGCATGTCCCCCCCCCATATCTAAATATATAAACGTTTAACACAGAGATACGTTGAAACGTAACTACAATTTACGAAACTACTACTTGGAAGTCAACGTGGAAGATGTGGGAAGTTTTGACGAAGCACTCGCAGAGAAACTTTACAAACAACCTTCGGAACATCTGCCTATTTTCGAAGAGGCCGCCAAAGAAGTTGCCGATGAGCTTACAGCACCCAGACCTGAAGGCGAAGAACAGGTGGAAGATGTACAAATCATGCTTACATCGGATGCAAATCCAGCAAATTTACGTGCCATGAAGGTAACGGAAAAACTTTCTTTAAATCTATCTAAATTTAAAATTTCAGTCTGATGTTGTTTCAAAACTCGTGAAAATTCCCGGTATCATAGTGAGTGCATCGGGAATTAAAGCCAAAGCAACTAAAATCGCTATTCAGTGCCGATCTTGCAGTAATGTGATACCAAATCTCCCTGTCAAACCTGGATTGGAAGGTTACTTAATGCCAAGGAAATGTAACACGTAAGGTTTACAAAGAATTTCTAAAAAGTTTTTTATCTCTTACGTTTTTAGTGAACAAGCCGGTAGGCCAAAATGTCCTTTAGATCCTTATTTCATCATACCTGATAAATGCACATGTGTTGACTTTCAAGTATTGAAGCTTCAAGAACTACCCGATGGTATACCTCAAGGTGAAATACCTAGACATTTACATTTGTATTGTGATAGATATTTGTGTGAGAAAGTTGTACCAGGAAATAGGGTTTTTATTTTGGGTATATACTCTATAAAGAAAGTGAGCAAACCATCAAAAGTAAGTAGTTTGACATTTCAAATTGTTTGTACATTTTTGTGTTGTTTTTCAGAGAGAAGGCCGTGAAAAAGCTATTACAGGTGTTCGAGCACCATATATGCGAGTCGTTGGGATTCAGTTAGATGCAGAAGGTAGAGGAGCATCCAATATGTGTTCAGTCTCATCGGAAGAAGAAGATTTATTTAGAAGAATGGCAGCTTCCCCAAACATATACGAACGTTTGGCTAACAGTATTGCACCTTCTATTTATGGTGCTGCTGATATCAAAAAGGCTATTGTTTGTTTACTATTTGGAGGTAGTTTCTTTTATTGAAAAAATGGCATTTATATAAAATTATTGATTTTAATTAGGCTCTCGCAAGAGATTACCCGATGGTCTTACTCGCAGAGGTGATATAAATGTACTTTTGCTTGGAGATCCTGGTACAGCCAAATCACAGTTATTGAAATTCGTCGAACGGGTTGCTCCCATTGCTGTCTACACTTCAGGAAAAGGAAGTTCAGCAGCTGGTTTAACAGCTTCAGTGATGAGAGATCCATCAACGGTATTTAAAAATTTATATTTGTATCTCTTGTTTTATTACTTTGTGCTTGGCAGAGAAATTTTGTTATGGAGGGAGGTGCGATGGTACTTGCGGATGGTGGTGTCGTCTGCATAGATGAATTTGACAAAATGAAGGAGGATGATCGGGTTGCCATTCACGAAGCTATGGAACAACAAACAATCTCCATAGCTAAAGCGGGTATAACAACAACACTCAATTCCAGGTGTTCTGTCCTTGCTGCTGCTAATAGTATATTTGGACGGTGGGATGAAACAAAGGTACATGTAGAATATTTTCAATGAATGTGAAATAATATTTAATCTTATTAGGGTGAAGAAAACATTGATTTCCTCCCAACTATTTTATCTCGATTTGATATGATTTTTATAGTGAAAGACGAACACGATCAAAATAGAGATATGGTAAAGCCGATTAATTTTTTAAAAAAAAATTTAATTTATGATTTATAGACTCTCGCTAGACATATCATGAGTGTTCATATGAACGCTGGTCAAATAACACAAGAGCCGAAAGAGGGTGAACTTTCTCTGGAACTCATAAAGAAATATATCAACTATTGTCGAACGTTTGTATTAAATCATATTTTGTTACAGAACTCTGATAAATTATTTTCAAAATATATATATAATGCATATGTAGGCATTTTTAAATGACGATATCACAGAGTTCGTAACACTAGTTATTTCTGAAATTTTATAAAACAACAATTTTAATTGTAGACGTTGCGGACCTCGTTTAAATGCCGAAGCCGGTGATAAATTAAAAAGACGTTACGTAATGATGAGGTCAGGCGCACACCAACATGAAAAAGATGCAGATCGTAAGAATTCAATTCCTATTACTGTCCGTCAGTTGGAAGCGGTGATACGCATGTCTGAAAGCTTAGCAAAAATGCAACTTCTACCATTTGCTACAGAAACACATGTAGATGAGGCGTTAAGACTCTTCCAGGTTTCTACTTTGGATGCCGCTATGAGTGGTAATTTGGCAGGTAAGAGAAAATGATTATTTAAAAAGGAAAATTTCAAATTAAAATTTCAGGAGCTGAAGGATTTACAACAGAGGAAGAACACGAAATGTTGGCGCGTATCGAAAAACAACTAAAACGAAGGTTTGCAATTGGAACACAAGTATCACAACAAAACATAATTCAAGATTTTGTGCAACAACAATATCCTGAACGGGCCATTATCAAGGTTATTCTTACAATGATCAGAAGAGGACAGTTGCAACACCGCATGCAAAGGAAAATGTTATATCGTCTTAGTTAATATGTATTTAAATAAGTACTAAAGTTCTCAAAATTTTCCTTTATTTGCTTATGTGAAATCTCCTTTTGTAATAAAAATAAATTGTCTAAACTATTTAAATTGACTATTATTTCAACTTGAATGGATACTCTGGATGTTTCTCAACACCTTTGAAAAACAAAAAGTTGAATATCCTACCATCTTCTTCTTTGTCTAGACTGTTTAGATTCTTCAAGTCGGATTCGTCCAGTTCAAAGTCAAAAATGTTTATATTTTTTCTAATTCTTTGTAAATTTGAACTTTTTGGTATTGCTGTGACGTCTTTTTGGATTAAATGTCTCAGTAAAATTTGTCCAGGCGTTTTTGCATGTTTCGTTGCTAATTCATTTACAATAGGATGTCCCAAAATATTTGGAAAATCCTTTACTCTAAAGAACAATCGGAATTATAAAAATTAAATATAAAGCATACTTACTTATAATTGTATTTATTTTCAAAATGATTGTTTGCTCCTGGACTCCCAAGAGGTGAATATGCAGTGATTGCTATGTTTAGTTCCTTACATATGGCTATCAAATCATTTTGCTGTAGATACGCATGCATTTCAACCTGTAGAATGGAAGGTTTGATGATGGAATTATTATAAATTTTTCTGACTTGTTCCGCGTTGAAATTTGACACACCTATAGCCTTTATCAAACCAATGTCTACCTGCTTTTCCAACACCTTGAAAATTTTAAGTATGAAAATGAAACTCGTCGCTTTTCGTGTACCTTCCACGTAGCTATATTATCATTATTAACGTCCAGTTTAATTGATCCATCTTGGTTTGTCAAAGGAGTATATGTATTTTCGTCGTATTGAAAAGAAAACGGCATGTGAATTAAATACAAGTCGACATAATCAAGCTTCAAGCGTTTTAAAGACATGTTCAAGAATTTTTCTGCATCTTGTGCTCTATTTCCAACATGTGGTAACTGAAATAATTTGTTTAAGGGAAAGAACTGGTAATCTTGACGATACCTTTGTTGTTATAAACAATTCGTCTCTTTGCCCTTTTCCTTCTTTGAGCCATTTCTGCAATGCCTCACCTATTGCTTCTTCGTTATTGTAATTAAATGCGGTGTCTGCACAACAGAAAGTTGTACATTGTAAAGAAACTATATTAGATAATACCTATATGTCTGTAACCAGCATCTAAAGCCGCCAACACAGCGTTTTGCACTTCTTCAGGTTGGGCCCTCCATGTACCCAGACCAATCACTGGCATCTGAATTGTACCACGTAATCCAGACAAATTTATATATTTCATTTTTGTTGGAAAACTAACTTTTCATTAACCTAACACCTATATTTAAATGAGATTTATAATTAGGATGTACTTGAAATATATTTATAGCAGTTTTGTGTGTTGAGTGACAAATTCAAATTTATTAATGATATTTGTCAACTAGATTCCTATTACATAAACTGATCACAGTATGTAAGATTTTATGGAATTAAAATAATTGCTGCAGTATTGCAGAATCTTCAACTTAAGAGCTAAATGGAATGGTGTGTAAAGAAAATAAAGAACTTCCCAGACCTGAACTTTTTATTAACAACTAGCATATACATCTTACAAAAAAAAAACATTTTACATTTTTCATTACTTAAAGGGCAGTACCTGCCCCTTCTCGCATACAATGCCAGTTATTAAGTTTCGTCTCTAAATGTAAATCGTGACGCTCAGAGAAGAGCTCTGAATTTTTAATTACTGATTTCAATTTTTCTCCACCTGTCATATAACAATTAATAATAGTTGTATCCTATCTATCTACTTTTTGTTTTCATCGCATCTACATTAATTTGTATAATTTTCACCATCTGTTGGTATCTTTGCTACCAACAAACTTAAAAATCATGATGAGTGTTCGTTGGTCAATGCCGATGCGAACCGACAAACCAAAAATTGTAATGTTACGATCACGTTCGCCTTTACACATTTGCGAATCTAGAAATGTTATCGTCATACGACCAGAACTATTAATGATGAAAAATATGCATTAATGATCACATGCAAATAATCTACCTTCAAGATAAATCACAAAACTCATAGATCGTTTATATAACATTTCTAGATGTTTCAAATCGATTTTGTAGTTTGTTCAATTTCTTTCATGAATTATAAAAACATACATGAAGGAAAACATATACTTGCTGAAATTTACTTGATATATGCACATCATTTTTCGTGCAAAAATACATTGTTCATTGATTTTTCAATAAATGTTTTCCAACTTTCTTTAAGTCACATAAACTAACTTAAATGGAACTATGTATACAATTAATTTACATAAGAGTAGTTTGCGTCTAATATCTATAAATGAGAAATTAATACTACATAGTATATAACTCGATATAAAATTATATTTACATGAACATTCTTTTACGTTATACATAATAAACATTCGAAAAATAAATATGCACTTGAAAATTTATATACAAACTTGCGTTTTAAATAATCACGATCAAGCTATTAAAATTTCATTATAAAATCTGAATACGGAAAATATATTTTTTATAAAACTTGGCAAAACTCACTTAATTAACATTACTTGCCCTACAAAGAAATTGAACAAACTACCTCTCTACAAATTTATTCATATTTATAATATAGTTATAGTCCCATGATAAAAAAATAACACACGTTACTTGCTGCAACTTATATAAACGGCTAAATCAGTTATATAAACACTTGAACATGCAGCAACCTGTAACATTAAAGCGTCCTTTTTCACTGTGAGGGATACTTTTGCATGGCAGCGTACATCACGGGAGCATTTGGTTGTTGTCCAGCCTGCCCTGACCATTGTCCTTGTTGGGGCATCATACAATATTGTTGACCAGCTCCATATGGATACTGATAAGCATAACCTTGCATATAACCCTGTGCATAGCCTTGCGGATACCAATATTGTCCATATCCATAAGAAAATTGTGAAGCCTGTACGTTGTTAGAGACACCAGATTGCATAGCTGATGCATCAGCACCCACTCCTCCATTTTCTTTACCCCAGAAACATTTCACGACCTGACCATTAATTTCAGAATTATGAATACTCTCAATAGCATGTGTAGCAGATTCCTTGTTGGCAAATCGAATGAATGCATATCCTTTATCTTTGAACACTCTGATATCTTGAATTATACCAAAACGTGAAAAGGTTTTTTGCATTAGTTCATCGCTTATACCATTCGTAAATCCCCCACAATACACTGTACAATTAGTCGGAGAGCTCTGATTATAGACTTCTTCGAATGTGGGCTGTTTACCTCTTGTAGCTGGTTTTTCATTCCTGGGAGGTGGTGGTTTTCTTGTAGACCAATTTGTACGAATGGATCGAGAGCCAAGCCACTGGCCGTTCATAGCCAAAATTGCATTTTCCGCCTCGGCTTTCTTAACAAACGACACAAAAGCATAACCCTTCGACTTTAACGTTTGTGGATCGCGAACTATTCTGCAATTCGATATTTCTCCAAATGGAGCAAAGGCCTCTCTGAGTGTATCAGTCTCTATTTCCGGTGACAAATCGCCAACGAATATGTGGTGGTGATTAGATGTATCTGTCTTAGGTTGATTCCCGGGACTTGTTGCCCAATTTACTTTCATTTCCTTATCTAAAAACAAACGTTTGTTCATCGCCGCCAATGCTGTGGAGGCGGATTGATGATTTGTAAATTCAACAAATGCGTAGGGATCGTTTCCAGGCTCTCTTATAATCTTACAACCTTTAACGGGACCTATTTGCGAAAATAACGTACAAAGCAGATCTTCCTGTACAGTGACGTCTAAATTGCCTACATATAAAGTTTTTGGTTGGCTTTCCTCCGACATGGTGACGCCGGCACTATTTCAACGTCAACGAACACTCCACACGTATTTAGTTTTTAATAAATCGCGCACATCTGATAATTTGTTACAAAAGTGCTAAAAATCTGCTGCAAATCACAAAAACGTATCATCAACACGAACAGGATGATGACAAAAACTATGGCTACTTTCTCTTCTTATTCTTTGTGTCAAATATGACAAAGATGGAAAATATATTTTTAATGTCTAAATAGCGCCATTTTCGTAAATCTTTTTCAAAATATCAGCGATAAAATCATAAAATAATACTTTTAATTGTTCTCTAATAAATTATAGATTGTATAAAACGATTAATTACAAATATTTTAATTATACTGGCAAACCGGATTTAAAATTAGAACAAATTTACATAAGACGCTTTACGTTAGGAAATGGTAATTGTATTTTTACAGTGTAAGTTGTACTTTTCAAATGTCACAGATGTAATTTCACAATTTCTTGATTTTACCAATCATTGCTATCTTTCGATAAAACTTTTAAAAACAATGTTAAAACTTGCTCGTTTAATAGCGATGAAATGTAATAAGTAATAAGTCATTAAAATGAAAATAAGTAAAAAAGCCATTATCAAACTATAAAAATTTTGTAATTCGTTTAACTGTGCGAGGAAAAGTTATTTAACTCAATCACCATTGCTTAAACTGAGAAGAAGAAGAAGAACTGTGTGAAGCAAAAAAATATATAAACTGATAGTTGTTACAAAATGAATTTTTAAATAAATAAAATTGTTGGAATAGGTTTTATGTTCAACTATTTCAACGTTGGTACTTTGGCCGTGCCAAACCATTTTGTGTGGGTTATGTTACAATTCAAACGTCAACACAAATAAATCAAATATAGGCACCGAATGTTCTTGCGTTCTTGCGCCCATTTAAAAATGGTAAAATGTCCGAAGAGGACAGCATAGAAGAACGGCAAGAAAACGAATTTGAAGTTTTAAAAGTATCTATGATTCAATAGTCCCGTTTATTATCTTTATTTTACACTTTCCAGTCGATATACGGAGAGGACATCGTAGATTTACGGATAAAAAGCACACAATGGCAACCTTTACATTTATCAATTACATTATTTCCCTTACAGGGAAGTTACGGTTTGCAAGAAATATACGTCAAAGTTTGCCTTCATGTAATTTGCTCCGAGAATTATCCATATGAGTGAGTCCTGTACATTTTTAATGCATTTTTAATTTTCTATTAGAATTCCAAAGATTTTGCTGGAAAAAAGTCAAGGCATGTCGAATAATGTTATTATGGAGCTTCAACATCAATTGGATGAAAAAGCCAAATCATTAAAGGGAGAAGTTATGATTTTTGAGCTTGCTGAACACGTCAAGGCATATCTGCATATGCACAATAAACCAGGTACTAAGAGCTTTTACGAAGAAATGCTCATAAGGCAAAAGCAAAAAGAAAAACTCGAAAGAGAAGCCCAGCAGCTGGAAAAAGATAGAGAAGTCTGCTTATTAAACATTTTGCATTCATAATTTTAATTGTTTAATATTTTAGAGGTTGGTTATATTAAAAGAAATCCAGCATAGGCAAGAAATATTGAAAGAAGAGGAGATAAGATTAAAAAGAGAACAAAAAAATCTTGATAATTCAAATGAGCATGATGTCACAAAACGTAGAAATTCATTTACAAGCAGGTTGTTTTGTAAATCAAACACATAATCCTGATTGAAAATATTAAATTTGTAGGAAATACAATTATAGTTCCACCGAAAGTAGTGATGAATCACTTTGTGAACATAAAGGTACTACCAGAATTGAATTTTCAAATAACGGCGATAGGAAAGTTCAAAGAGGACGATGTATCAGTACGTAGTATAGTATAGTAGTGTTTTGTTTTCAAAAGCTTCAAATATGTTTCTTAGGTCATTCGAATAGAAATTGTGTTATATTCAGCAGCATGGATATGGAAACTGGGGAAATGATGATAATAACCGAATGGGTCATTAATATTAAGAATAATTCCGATTTGTCACAAGCACAAAAGCAAATATCGAGTTTGGAACAGGAGCTGAATTATTTGGTTAAATTGAAACATCAAAATTTATCTCATTATTTTAATTTAAAATGTTTGTTTGTGGAGAACGATAGCAAAATTATCGTCCACACTTTGAGAGAATTTATTTACGGTAACAAGTAAAATTTTGTAATTTTCATGTTTTTGAATTTGTTCATTATTAGGTACTAGTTGCTCAGAGCTGTTCCTTTGCGAAAATATATCTGTTGAAATAGATATGTTGAGGCATATTGTTATGGGAGTTTTGAATGCGTTGGATTTTTTACATCGTAATAATGTCGTTCATAAAGATTTGAGTACTTCATGTGTATATATAAGCAAAAAAGGTACAAAATTACAATTTTCCCGTCATAATCGTTACATATTTATTTTAGGTGTTGTTAAATTAGCGAATTATAGTTTAGACAAAAGATTAACCGATTTGGTGACACAGTCACACTCTTCAAGTTACAGTAAGAAGACCGATATCTATAGATTTGGAATTTTGATTCTTTCTTTGTTGAAAGGTGTCAAGATTTCCGAAAAAAACTTGGAAATACCACAAGTAATACCCAATGACTTATATGATTTCCTGACTAAGTGAGTTTGACTTATTGTAATTTTAAAACGTCTACATTGACGTTTATTTCAGATGTTTGGCAGAAGATGAAAAGGAACGAAGTACAGCGTTTCAATTATTAAATCATCAATTTTTAAAAACATCTTTGGAAAAAGGTGCTCTGCAAGGGGACGTTGAAGACATAATTCAACACAAACATAACACACCGGAACATCAGGCACTGGACTTAAAAATAATCAATCAGACGTCTTTTACTGGGCAATCGAGGGTAGAGAGTGAGTTTAAGGTTTTGCACTGTGTTGGAAAGGGAGCGTTCGGTGAAGTTTTCAAGGTATGCTTTGGGCCCGATTTTTTTATTTTTTTTTTTTTTTGGAGATTAAAATTGTTCTCAGTTTTTATAATGTAATATGAAAAAATTAAATTGTAGGTACAAAACAATTTGGATCAGAGATACTACGCAATCAAACGAATCGAACTGAATCCAAAAAACAAACAACTAAACAAAAAAATAATACGAGAAGTAAAGTTACTTTCAAGACTAAACCATGAAAACGTTGTTCGTTACTACAATTCTTGGATAGAAACGGCCAGTATCAGATATGGTAATGAGAGTACTATAACGACTGCGGACGTTTCTATTGTATCTCCAGTGCCAAAGATAATTCAAAAAAAGGAGGTTGGTATTAATTTTGATGCGTTCATTCAATCCAACGTTTAGTTTTTAGTTGACTTTTAAAGAAGATATAGAATTAATGGCACCGCCTATACGAGACGTTGAGTGGTCGATTAGTTACAACACGAAATCGAAAAATGAACCAAATTCTTCGTCAGATGAATCAAGTGACGACGACGATAATTGGGGTTTGATGTAAGTGCTTTAAATGTTTGAATAAGTATACAATTGTATATGATTTTAGGTTGGGAAACATTGAATCTGACTCTGACAATATTGAATTTGAAAGAGACGATTTGGACGAAGTCAGCCTTCAGAGTTGCACCAATGAACCTAATGATAATACGGACGTCACTGATTCAGTTTCACAAAATCGCGAATATCAATATATGTTAATTCAAATGGAATTTTGTGAAAAAAGTACTTTGAGGACTGCCATCGATGCCGGGTTATATAAGGATAAAGATAGGGGATGGCGATTATTTAGAGAAATTATTGAAGGTACAAAGTACAAATTGCACAAAGTCAATTTTTAAGATTTATTTTAGAAAACTGATAATTAAAAAAGCAGTAATGCATTGTACTTATACTTCATTGTTGCTGAACTTTCTGTCGCCAGACCCTCTCTTCAATCAAATATTTAATTTTTTTGCAAGATTTGCTGTCCTTCCTCATTTCATTCACGTTTCAGCGATAAATGTTTGAATAACGTTTTTATGTAGGTTTGGCCCATATTCACCAACAAGGCATGATACACAGAGACTTGAAACCGGTCAACATATTTTTGGATTCCAATGATCATGTAAAAATAGGTGACTTCGGCTTAGCAACAACGAATTTATTGCTACGAACAAACGAAGCAATTGCAATTAACAAAAGTGATATAGGTACGTCGATTCTTATTATGTTCTCACGTGTATAAATTATTTTTAAGATGGCACGCATGATGGTGTCGATATGAGTTTAACGGGCCATGTAGGAACTGCACTTTATGTGGCACCTGAATTAAGTTCAACTGCAAAAGCCATGTATAATCACAAAGTAGATATATACAGTTTAGGTATTTGAATAGCTAAAGCTTGGTGTGTGTTTCAATATATATTTTTAGGTATAATATTTTTTGAGATGTGTTACATACCGTTAAATACCTCGATGGAAAGAATTACCGTGTTGACAAGTTTACGATCGAAAGAAATTGTTTTTCCAGAGGATTTCAGAGAGTTGTGCACTCCGCAGCAAGAATTTGTCATTAGGTTCGACACAGTTTGTCAAAAGAAATAAAATATATGATGTGAATTTTAGATGGTTGTTGAATCACGACGTATCAAAAAGACCAACGTCACAAGAACTCCTTCAGTCAGAGCACATACCCCCACCAGTTCTTGAAGAATATGAATTAAGAGAGTTAGTTAGGAATACTCTAAGTAATCCTCATTTAAAAGCTTATAAGTATTTAATTGCTTCATGTTTTAAACAGCCAGTATCTTGTGCACAAGACATCACTTTCGACAGAGATCCTTCGATACCCAACACTTATAAACATTTGCAAATGTATAATTATGTAAAAAAAGTTATTGTCAAGGTAAGTTTTTGTTTACAATAAACTTTAATCAATTGTATCGTTATAGATTTTTAAATTGCACGGTGGTCAGAACCTTGCAACGCCGTTGTTAATGCCTAAAAGTGATTATTATGGCAACGTAGATTCTTGCGTTATGCTTATGACGCATTCTGGAAGTGTCGTTTCAATTCCTCATGATTTAAGGTATGCACGAATCTGTAAATTCATATTTTCATTTTATGCTGTTTAGAGTACCGTTTGCGCGTTACGTAGCTTGGAATGGAATTCAGTTGTTGAGAAGGTATTCTGTCGAAAGAGTATATAGAGAAAAGAAAATTTTCGGTTACATCCCTAGGGAACTATACGAATGTGCTTTTGATATCGTCACACCCACTCCAGGTAAAATTTCTAAAAAATTTTAATTAATTTTTTTATTAAAATTTTTTTTGTGTTTTGTATTATACAATATCAATGTTTTGTAAATGGGCAGGAAGACTATGGTCGTTAGCCCCAATAAATGTTTATTATTTATTTATTTTTTTCGAGGTAATTTTATTGTGGATGCGGAGTTGTTTTATATACTAAAAGAAATCATAGACAAGTTACCTGGATTAAGAGATAAGAATATTTTAATCCGAATGAACCATACTTTACTAATTAAAGCCATTTTACTCCACTGTGGCATCAAAGATAAACACAAAGACATTTACGACATCTTCTCCGATACTAGAGTAAGTAATTTTATTTATTTGACTGTAATTTATTAATAACGGTCGTTTAGGAAGGAAAAGTTTCGAAAATTCAAATACACTCGCACCTAGTGAGTTTAGGACTTTCGGATAACACCATCGTGAGTCTATTTAATTTGATGGAATTAGAATTGCCCATAAATAAAATTGTCAGCCATTTGCAAATGATAACGAAAAAGAAATCAAGCGAAGCCAGTAGTTTTGCCAAACAGGCTCTTCATGAATTGAAAATGATTGTTCAAAATATTGAAGCTTTTGGTGTCGAGGTATGAATAAATTTTTGTTTTGTATGCGTTACCAGATTTCACTTTTAGCTGAATATTATTATAACACCGGGGTTAACATACAACATCCAACAATATTCAGGAATGATGTTTCAGTTAGTCTGTGAATTGAAAAAGAACCACAGACGGAGTTGTCTGGATGTTTTGGCTGCAGGAGGTCGTTACGATGTCATGATTACTGGTTACCGAAATATTTTAGAGAAGGCAAATATGTTAGAAAAAGATATTCAACAATCCGCAGTTGGTATATCAGTGTCATTAGATAAATTGGTACAAGCCATGATTAAAAATCAAACAGATGAGAAGCCGAAATCTAAGATGAAATTATCACATTTGGATGCAATCGTTTGCTCTATAGGACATAAACCTCTCATACAAGAAAAGACTAAGGTTGGTTTTTTAAATAAATAAATTACATACACATTTAAAGTTTTATAGGTCATGACGGAGTTGTGGTTAGCAGGAATAAAATGTTCTTTAGTCGAAGCGTCGACCACTGAAGAAATTCAAGAATTATATTCTGAATACCATGTACCTTTTCTCATTACATTGAAAGACACTGAACATGGAACAGTGAGAGTTCAATATTGGGAAAAAGAAAGGCAAGTTACAACTAACATTTAGTTTATATTGAATTGAATTTTTTAGACTTCAAGATAAAAAAGTAAACAGATCTGAACTTATCGATTACATTCTACAAACCAGGGCTAGTAGTAATTTAATTATTCGATCTGACAGCAAAATTTCCTGTAATGATCGTACTGAACAGCACAACCACGATGCAAATGTGAACGTGTTGTTTGTTAGTGAAAAATTAACTGCTAATGTTAGGAGACGTTATGAAATTCAGGTATTCCGTATTTAAGTTATCCACATAGATAAATTAATTATGTCTTGCAGATTAAATCACAGTTAGAAAATGTATTTAGGAAGCTGTCTGGTGATGTATTTGTTCTTGGATTGAGTGTCGATGCAAGTATTATTCGATCGTTGGCATCTCATTTAAACTTTGAAAACGATTATCAGTATAACAAATCGGTGACAATAGTATTGGAAAAGTACGTATAACAGCAAGTTTTGTACTTTTTAAAAATTTTTTTTACAGATACCCACGATTCACGAAAGACATTTTGGAAATATGTGATGAAATTAGTAACTTAATGTCCGGTAGGTTCAAACCTGTTATAATTTTATTTAGCTTTAACGATTCATTTTACAAGGTTCTATTGTGATTTTATCATATAAATAAATTTCTTTACATAGCCTTTTTTTATTTGTAATAGCATTTTGTTTTTACACATTTTTCATGGAAATTCAAAAAAATGAAATATGTTTTTGCTATCTTTTTGCATTACTACGAATACCTACTTCAATGTAGTCTAGAACCAAATAAAACAGGATGCATGACGTCACAGTTCTAACTTGCATGAGTGGAAATTTTTTGAACTAACTTACCCTGATCAGAAAATGTAATACTAACAAACAGCGCTACATGCATATATTTTTATTGTTATTTTATTGCCATAAATTCCAAAGGAACATCGACATTGTCATACAAATAAAATAATATATAAAAACATGATGTAAAAAATATACACAATTTAAGGCAAGGAAACAACAGTAAACAAAGAAAAACTTGTTACACAACTAAAGTAATAGAATTAATGGGATGAATTTACAAACTCATTTAGGCTATATTAATAGTCCTTTGGGATTCTTTTAAAACACAGTGATCTGAGACTTGTTTTTAGGTTAGTAGGAAGCGAATTAAAGCACTTGCTATGTAATGTGGGCCGGTTTCAAACAAAAAAAAAACATTATGATTTATTTTATTACAAATCCACGGAAACAATCTTGGAACATTAAATTACATATTAATCAAGTCACATAATAAAAATTCGCACGAGTTGGAATTCTTTTTTCATTTGCATAATATATGTTAAAAGAATCTTCATCATTAAAACCACAATAATTCTAAACCAACAAGCATCTATTTTACAATTAAGTGTAAAGCGAAAAGAATTCTTGTAGTGTGTGAAAAAGTATCAGTAACTGTATCCTCCGCTATAACCACTCCACTGATTATAACCACTGTAATTACCTTGGGGATATTGCCAATTACCATATTGATACTGATCACTTTGACCATACTGTGAATAATTATACTGGCCCTGCTGGGATCCAGAATATTGATAAGGTGTGCCGGATGAATTTCCATAGTTTGCATAATTACTATATGAATTTGCTTGTGACGATGGCAGTGGTGGATTTTTATCTTTTTTACCAGCGGACTCCCTAAAAGTGTTATTTGATACACAATTGTTATAAGGAATAAAATAGCTTACCCCTTTACAACATCCTTCTTCTTATTATCTTTACCAATTTT
Source organism: Lethrus apterus (assembly GCA_018397195.1). NCBI lineage: Eukaryota > Metazoa > Arthropoda > Insecta > Coleoptera > Geotrupidae > Lethrus > Lethrus apterus. The sequence continues at coordinate 8,924 of JAFFZR010010297.1, read as the reverse complement.
AATAAGTTTCTGATATTCTTCATAAGCTTTTTGTACAGATTGTATATCAGAACCAAAATCATCCAAGAATTCTAACTTTCTTTGAGCAAAAAGTATCTTCTGTTCAACATCAATATTTTCTTTCTCCAAAAACGCATCAATATAACCACTAACTTCTTTTTCACATACACCATCTTTCTGCATTGTTAGATCAATGAGCTGAAGATAGAGTCTTGGATTGTTTGGATCTTTCGTTAATGCAGTGTTCAATACTTCAAATGCTTTTTCTACATTACTCATTATTTTCAAGCAGAAACGGGCGTATTTTATAGCCAGATTTGTCGATATCACTTTGTTTTTTGAATTGTTGATGTAATGTTCAAATAACTGAGAACATTTTTCATAGTCTTCTCTACGTCGTTCTAAGTTGATTCTTCTATAAGCTACCTTTAAGTTTAAAAAATTTAAGTATTTTAAAACAACTGCGCCAATCATAAAATAAATACCTGCAGTAAATTTGGTACGGATTTTTCAAGATTGACAAGTATTTCAGCAGCTTTCGTGTAATTTTTAATCGATTCTTCAAACATAGCCCACTGTAAGTGTAGATTTGGTTTCTTTATGTGATGAATTGTGCAAGCTCTCTCGTACACATCTTTGATCTTAGGATGTAAATCAGGGTCTTTCAAGCCCTCTAAATAATGTACAAACTATTTAAAAATATCTCATTAAAAACAAATCTAAAAGTTGTGAGTTAAAACTTACTCTTAACCAAAATTCTTCATATAAAGCGCAGGCAATAAGGCATCTTTCAAACAGGACAATTATTCTAGTTTTGTCACCGTGTTCAATTTCATAATCTAAATACTCCTGCCAGTTTTTCAACTGACAACGTTCTAATGGTTTCACATGGAAGTATGGTCTTTTTATCTACAAGGAATGAAATAAATAAAATACTAAAATTAATAGCGATTTAATCTTACTCCTTCTTCAAAATTCCAACGACTTGTTACGGCTGTCACTGTATTTTTATGAATTTTTCGTCTGATGGAAATTATTCTTTCTCTGATTGCTTTTGTTTCTTCATCAGTACTCTAAATAAAAATTATTAAGATAAGTAATCAATTTTTAAAACACTTACTACTTCTTCTGAATCTTCACCGGGTGGAACATTGGGATCATCGACTGGTTCAGTGGTAACATCATGCTTCAACATGTGTTTAACTTCTTTCCTCAATGCAAGAAACTCATCAACTTCTACAATTTTATTCGGAGGATTACTTGAAACATGTTCCTGGAAACTAACAAAAGTATGTTAATGTTTTTCCACAGAATGATTTGAAAATAATTGATTGACGAATAAAATCAGATGGCCCTTGCAAAAATCTTCACACAGGTACAGAGCCACGTTAGAACAACGCCGTAACATGACCAAGATAGCAAAATCATCATATAAAAAGTACAACAGTTTAATTAATGTCAAGTTTAATTTCAAGTAAATTTACATACTTATCAAAATGTGTTGTGTATCCTTGAGTTGGGGTTGCAAGAAGTCTGTCGTAAATGGCAGTAGCATGCTGAAATCTTTTTCCATCAGTTTCCCACTTGATATAGCTATCCCAAAGGCGATCCGATCGAAATTCCAAACCACAAGCAATAAGTGCTCGTTCAAATTGAGATCGCACAAATTCTTCATCTTCAGGTTTGGTTGTCCGAACGTACGTCAAGTAGTGTATCCATAGGTCGACTGATAATGGAATAGCCTTCAGACCTCGCTCGAACACCTTCACATTGAATTATTAATACAAAATATTGAAATTGGCAATTGGTGTATATCTCAAAAAAAAAAAGAAAAATCAAAAACTTTCACGAAATAAAACTGCAACGTCCAGTGTTTAAAAAGGATTTTTATTTGGAAGAGATACACACCAATTCTGAATTCACCTGAAAATAATGTTCTATTAGAATAGTGTCGTATGGCAATATATATATATTCAATAAAACCTAATCGAATTTTCGTATCGAACAACATATTTATCCTTACATGGGTTATCGAATATGGATATCCACCGTTGCACATCCCAAGTGCACACACGACCAGAGGTTGCAATGGATCAAAGAGCTTCGCAAAATCTTACTACTCGTGTGATTTAAATATACAAATTACACAACACTACGTATTTCAGGTATTCTAATATAATACATACTTAAATAACATATAATATAATAATAATAACAATAATATTTATTATATGAGTAAGGAGTTGGCCCCGCGTTGAGCTGTAGGATTGCAAAATCATTACGTAAGTGTACAAACATATACTGCTAACGTCGCATAGAAGCAATACGTACCTCTTCGCATTTCTTTTTGTTGCCTTTTCTTTTCTCATAGTCGGCATATTTCCTCCAATAACCGTAACAATAGGGATAATGTGAGAGAAATGCATCATATGCTTCTCTTGCAGCTTCCATATCGTTCTACAAATTATTGGATTACTTTTTTACAACAAAAAACTGTATAACTTACTTCTTGATCAACATACTGTAGTAAGTAAGTCCAACCAGTAAAATCTGTTGGATCATCATTAACAGCTTTCCAGTATTTATCAAGTTCAGGAAGTTTTTTCGGTTTTTCAGGCTTTTCTTTTTCTTTTTCGATATCCGGATCCAAAAACGGTTTTTTGGAAGACACTTCATTCTCAGATGTGGGAGATCCTGGATCATAATCGCCTTCGGCTAATTTACGTTTTGTGCCTTCTTTTTTCACAGCTGGTAATTCATCTTCCGACACAACCTAAATCAAATGTAATAATAATAAACTTTATTGAAAACTAAAATTATGATATATGTCTTGTTGAATATTCACCGCTAGAGATAAAAATTACACAAAATAAAACAAAGATTTTTACCTCTGTATCTGCTGGTAGTTCAGCACGTTTCGGTCCAGGAAGTTCCTCATCGGATACTTCCTCAGTTTCAGGAACTTTAGCTACTTGAATGGAAGGTAACTCATCTTCTGATATGTTTTCTGCATCTGGATCTGCAGGCTGTAACTAAATTATTACATACATAATATATTATATTTAAAGTGTAGCAAAATTCACCAATAAAATACAAATTTGTACCAACCTTAGACGTCACATCTGATAATTCGTTATTTTTAACTTCGTCATCTTCTTCACTTAAAGTCTTCTCTTTAGTAATCTCTTCCATAATGACATCTTCATCTAAACTAACTTCCATTTTATTTTCAGTTTCCATATTTCCTTGACTGATTTCCATGGAGTCATTTTCGGGATTCATGCTGTCCATTAATCTATTTTCAGGTGAATGGGTTTCATTTATTCCATTTTGAACATTTTCATTCTCTGGTGGTAAAGGTGGAAATGTGTCAATTTTTTCAATGGATTTGTCACTGTCAATTGCATTTAATCCGTTTGATACAGAATCCATGCCACTAAAGAGGTCGACGTTTTCCGTAACAATTATGCAATCATCTTGAATTACATCCTGATTTGTTATGGTTTCTTCAATTATGTGACTTTCATCTATAATATTTGATTTCATTCCAAGTATGTCCTCGTTTGTCTCTTCATCACTCAATTCATGTATCACATTTTCTTCGTTTATGACGTTTTCTTCGGTTATATTTTGTTCACTTGCGATATCATTTAAATTGAAGATATTTTCTTCATTTATGATATTGTCATCATTCAAAATATTTTTTTCGATTAAGTGTGTTTCAGTTGTGTTACTTACTTCAATTACATTTTCCTTGTTCAGATCAATCATATCGGTCACTTCATTAATATCTGTTATATCATTTATTTCACATTCAATCACTTTATTAGGACTTGGAACATTTTCTTCCAATTCAGTGCTTACGCTATTATCTGCTTTAGCATGTTCACTAAACGTTTTAAGAGATTCTCCTTCTTCTTCGTCGGAGACTTCCACTTCGACGAGGACCATCTTTTTGCGTGTTTTTCTACCGGTGGATTTTGACTGAACGGGCGATCTTGAAGTTGCTGCTGCTTTCGCCGACGGTATGCTCGTTCTTCCAGATCGCGTACGCCTTCCGACTGTGCAAATAACAAATTTACAATTTCTGATTGAACGAAGTGAAGCAACGCCATGTTATCGGTGGCGCGTTGCAACGTATAAACGTTTCGTTAAAAATTGACTTACCAGGCTGAACTTTGACTGTATCGTCGTCACTTTCCATCGTGTACCGTAAACTTGTATTAAGAAGACACAATTAACGCTTTAAAATCTTAAAATTTAGAACACCGAACTTACGTATTTCTTACGAAAGCCGTCGCCATGTATGACAACTACAAAACTTAAAGGACTGCAGATGGCGCCAGCGTTGCCAAATAAATGTTAAGCAACATCTAAACCGTTTCTAAACCGCTTTTTATATTTCGTCAAAGTCGATATAACAAAAAATTCATGATGGGTTCGGTTGAGAAAGTTCCATAAAATGTGTTCTGGAAACAGTGTGGAATTTCATCGATTCATTTGTGACTAACTTCAAGCGACTGAAAAGACGCCTTGTGATAGGCCGGAAGATTTCGGAACCATTTAGAACTGTTTATAGGAACATAATAGGAACCTATATTAGCTGAAACTTTTTGATTTGGGATTTCCAAAAAAAGAGACCATTAACTTTTCATATAATCAGATTTATTTAATAGCTAAACCTATGTGTATAATACAAAAAATAATGTATAAACAATACATTTAACAATACATAAGAAATATTATTGTTAAATGTTAAAGACAAGTAGAATACTTAATGATATTCATAAATAAAAATGTTTTAGGCAGATTATTAATATGTAACAGCACATTATAAGTTATATGTAATTTCGCAAAATAAATATTGCCTGAATGTATATAAAAAATAGTAGCCGTTGTTTAGTTCTTAGTTCAGGAATGTATTGTATAAAACTTAAAATTACCCTGAAATTACTTTATTATTTGTAAATTGTGCGTTTTGTTTTCTGAACAAAGAAAGTCATCTTTACAGATGAATTCTATAATTGGAATTAAGAAGCACAATAATTAATTTCAAATCGTCAATTTTTTAATACTTTAAAAGGTACAAAATCTTTTCAAAAATTTACAACTTTGGCAAAACTTTTAAAAATCTGTTAATTCCTTCAGAAATAGCCAGTTTAATTTTTTTTTTAATTAAATCAATTTTAATTGTGATGTTGATTTTTTTAATATTAATATTTTTACTTCTACTAAAAAACACGTCCAAAAAAGTATATTTTCCAACATTCAACATTATTTCTAAATTAGCATCGAGACGACAACTACTAAACATTTAATTTTACACACATGATATAAAATATAACAATCTTGTTTTATTTCTCTTGGAAAAGGACCTAAAAAATCGTACAAAACGTTTCTAACATACTCAATTCCTGTCGAACGATAAATCGATAAACTCACCATCAAATTTACACCAAAGCAATTTTTGGTGAACGAGCTACTTGCCTGATATTTGTAATATTGGGAAACGTAAACAGTCTCGAAAATGACGTGAAATCAAGAAAGACGAATGACAAGATAAAAGAAGAATAAAACTAGCAGATGGTTAAAAGAAAAGTACGGCCATATCTATGTCGGTATAGATACCACCTCCCCTGTTAGTGGTAGTGCAAATCGATCGAATTACGCAACCAATCGGCAGGGGGGTGGGCGTGACCTCAGTAAGACGACGCTTCCTTGTACTCGGATCCTTCGAGCGTGAAAAAATCCTCCAATTTCCACTGGAGAGTTTCGAATGTAGGCCTCTTCATCGGATCACGATGCCAACATTCCAACATTATATCATATAATGTACCCGGACAATTAGGTGGTGCCGGCATACGATAACCATGTTCTACTTGATGAAGGACTTCCGCATTGGTCATACCTATAAATTAAATAATAAAATTAGTAAATTTTGCTATAATCCACTACAAATTGTATTTTTAAATTATAAAGTATTGTTTTTAAATTCAAATCTTAAATTTCTATTATTTGACCGATTAATGAGCACTTGTTTCTAATTAATTTTCTTTTGATTTTATCCTTACTTCATGTTTCGTTATTGTTATGACTTTTAATTAATGGTACGTATTGGAAAATAAAGTTCATCACTAACCTGGATATGGTATACGACCATATGTAACAAGTTCGGTGAGTAAAATACCAAACGACCATACATCGGATTTTATCGAGAATTTGCTGTAATTTGCCGCTTCCGGAGCGGTCCATTTGATTGGGAACCTCGCACCGACTCTAGCTTCGTATTCATCCTCCTAAACATACTTTGTTAGAATTTTGCGTGAAACAAAACATTAAAAACTTACAAGGGGTTTTACTGGACGTTGGGATATGAAAACAGGATCTGTTAATGGGAATTTGGAAAGATTACCTATTTATGTACATAATATATCGTACCTTGATGAGTCGCGCGAGACCAAAATCAGCAATTTTAACAACGTTATTGTCGGCAACAAGAACGTTTCTCGCCGCTAGATCTCTATGTATGTAGTTTTGTGATTCAAGGTAAGCCATTCCTGCAGCTATTTGCGCCGCCATGTCTATCAACTGTTGCAGTTTGAGACCTTTTCCTTTTCCCTGCAGATATTCGAGCAACGAACCGTTCTTCATCAGTTCCGTAATGATGTATATGGGTTCCTCCATCGTACAAACGGCGTACAATTGGATGAGCTTCAGGTGACGGAGCTTTTTCATTATTTGCGCTTCGGCTAGGAAATCTTTCGGGTCCATCGTGCCAGGTTTTAACGTTTTTATCGCAACAGGAGTCGTATTGTTCCACTGGCCCTCCCACACCTCTCCGAACTGGCCGTGGCCCAATTTACGCACGAATTTGAGCGAGGATCTATCGATTTCCCATTGGTCGCGCGTTCTATGTGATAAACCCTCCGGCTGGGGTTTTTCCACCTGTAAATCAAACGCTAACATGTACAAATCATCCTTTAAATGTTTTATTACAAAAAGAAAAAAACATAAAGAGATGGTGCAAATATCGATATTTAATATCCAAAGCAAATTTGTACCCGATACTTACGCCACCTCGTTGATAGGTAGCATCATAAATTGTGGCAACAGCACTTTGATAACATTTACTATGATTAACGTCAAGGAACAAGAGTGTAACGCATGCATGTAAAAATAAGATTTTCAGTGCATGATTTGAATGTGACATGCGTATGGCTAATTAATTGCAAAACAACTCCAGTTGCAGAGTCATATTGATAATTTGGATCAAAAATTTTTGGAAATATCAGAATATAATATCTGCGCCAATGGTAAATTTTAAAGTTGAAAATTTGGATTTAATTGAGTATATTTTTGAAATAATGCACATGGGTTTGTGCACAAAAATTCATTTTAACGAAAATTGGAAGGCTGAAAGATTTTGCTTCATAATGAGAGAACTTCGGTAACGTTGAACATATAACAGTAATGTGGTTTTTGCGAATTAACTAAATAACGAATTATTCCCTTTCTCTGAAACCATGACTCTAAAACTGGATTGAACTACAGCTATAGATTGTATTCAGAATACACATGGAAAAAGAGTGCTGCTTAAGAAATAAGCGACATACCTCTAAACTCAAAGGATTCTGCACACACAACGAAATAAAATCATTAGTGACAAAAAGTGAAAAAAACTACCTAAACAAAATAATATGTACGAGAGCCAATAGCCTTTGAAAGATGTCCGGTTACCGCGAAAAATATGTACAAATCAAGGTATCGACGACAACCGCTGTTTTTAAGAAAAAAATAATGGAATCGATCAACTCACCTGGACGCACGGTTTGCACAAATTGACGCACAGTCCATCGGCATCTTTGCTGTAATGTTCGACGAGTTCCGGTAAGGTTCTGAAGGTTGTTCTTCGCGCGATGAAAAATCCCCCTTCGTCTAATTGTCTAATTCGATAATGCTTCACTGTATCACCATCTCTTACTATAAAGACAAAAAAAACGAGCTTATAACACAGTTTACTGAGTTTTTTAAAAAATTTTGTATATTAAAATTACTCCCACAATAGCGGGGAGATCGAAGTTCTAGGCGTTACTTTCGTCACCCATACGCCAGTCGACAGTGGACGTTCGACTGTGTCGGTAACACGGTTTAATTCGTTGTATTTAATTTTTATTTATTATTCAAATTTAACTTTGCTTTATTCTCCAGAATTGTCAGTACAAACAGTATTTGATTTACAGGTCGGATATATTTACAAATTTTATACTTTACAACATTTAAGTCTTGCCGAATTACGTAATAAGCGGCAGCGACACCTACCAGCGGTGACGTGAAACTATCAGACTGGCGAAATAACGCAAAGTCACAGGTGACGTCTAGTGACTGTTCTCCCCGCAGTTGTGGAAGTAATTTTTGTATTACTATCTCGTTTCCACGACTGTCTTATACAGGGTGTAACATTAGTGCGATATTCTTCGATATCTCCGTTGTTATGCAAAATACAAAAAATGTTTTAAGACAAAAGTTTTTTGAATTTATGGTCTCCACCACCTAAAATTATTTTCAGTTATACGGAGTGTTTTGTTTGTGCGCAACCACGAACAACTTCAAAATTTTAAATGGAACAGCCTATATATTATTACATTTTTGAATTTCCTGGGTAATTCTAATATAAGTTTGTATAAGATAATATTTGTCTATGTCTATTCGTTTTTAAGATATTTGTATTTATGAGGAAATTTTGACAGCTGACGGTCTTCGGCAAAACGTCTATAGTTCAATAATGAAATACAGCAAGATCATGAAATTTTATGCAACGCTAGAGGGATCTTCGGTGATAATAGTAAATGCATTAGAATTTCGATATGTAACACAACATACTTAATAAATCTTCTTCTTTTTGAAACAATTGAAATGCGGAAATC
>JAFFZR010010295.1:4717-31006 GCA_018397195.1 Lethrus apterus | reverse complement strand
GTAAAATAAATTTAAAAAATCGTTATTAGTGTAATTATTACTAAACCAGCCATTATGTCTTTATACTAATGTAAAACAAAAGACAAGTGTCAAAGTAGACAATCATAATACTTAATTATAATGACATCCAAGGCTGTCTAAGATCACTAAACAAGGCATAAACGGCATTTTTAGGGGAATTATTTTGAAAATTGCTTATAACTCAAAAACTATTAGAAAAAATGGGTTGTATGCCTTATAACAATCGATGTAGAATTACTAAGCGTATTTAAAAATGCAAGAATATACAGGAGGTTCCATTTAAAAAAATTGACTTTTACTGATTTGCAGTTGTTGGAAGTTGTCGCTAATTTTGACCGGCCCTGTATACTTCCTGGTAACTTTAACCATTCACCATTCCGTTACCCATGGTATCAACAGGCAAAATGCCAAAAATGAAGATTTGAAGTGCAGAACTTCCGGAAATACAGAATTTTCAATATACCACTGCAATTGGTAAAATTTATTTAAAACAACAAAAAACTCCAAAACGGCTTGATTTTAGTATAGGGTACCCTTATAAGTTTTGGTGTAGAATTTACTTAACTCTGTTTGCATTTTTATTTTTACTCTAAATCTAATAGAAAAAGTAATTTATTCTTTGAAGTAATTTGGATTTCCTATTTTATTTCATTTCACACAAAAAAAATATTCCATTAAAGATTAAACTAAAAATTATTATTTAAAATATTTACATAATAAAATTTAAATTGTGTTAGGCTACCATAAGGGGCATCCACAGGGTTGTACTTTAGGGTTCTACTTGTTTACTGTAAAAGGCTACAGTAATCTAAGACTGTTGGGTTGGAACCAATCCGGAAGCCAAGTTACTTCATGAATATTTTATTTCAACAAATACAAAACCTTCATATTATAATTAAAACAAATATTCAATTCATAGATAAAATAACCTATTTTAAAGGTTATATAAATTAAATAATAAATATGATATGTAGTACAATTAACATTTGATTAACATCACATTATAAATAGTTTTTTGTTTAAAAATATGTGCACTGTTTGGCGGCACCTTAAATTGGTTTATCCCATTTAGGGTTAAACCGGAAACGGACACAACTTTGTTTTTTTTTTAAACGACACTCTGTATATTTTTTGATATTTTTTGATTCGTTACATTTTTTACTTTCTATAAGTACCAAATTTTATGAATGGTTTGTAAGAAAATTTTGGTGTAAATCTCAAAAAAAATATTTCGTAGTGTTCAAGACAACTATTTAAAAAACAAAATCTCTATTGCCATGAAAACAAATTTCTTTAAGTATTTGACATCTGTCACTTCTGTCAGAGTTTGTTTAGATGTAGTTTGAAAACATTCTACGAAATTGATTATACATAATAATAATATTTGTAATCTTTGTTTGTATAATAAAAATGAATAGTGAAAAGTGGATCTATTGTTAATTAATTAATAAACAAACTCTGACAGAAGTGACAGATGTCAAATACTTAAAGAAATTTGTTTTCATGGCAACAGATATTTTGTTGTTTTTTTTAAATAGCTGTCTTGAACACTTCGAAATATTTTTTTGAGATTTACAGCAAAATTTTTTTATAAAACAATTTGATACGTTCAGAAAGTAAAAAATGTAACGAGTCAAAAAATGTCAAAAAATATATAGAGTGTCATTTAAAAAACCAAAGTTATGTCCGTTTCCGGTTTAACCGAAAATTGGAAAAACCAATTGAAGGTGCCGCCAAACAACGCGCATGTTCTTAAACAAAAAAACTATTTCTACGTTTTTTTTTTTGTAAAACTCAAAATACTAGAGTTATTGAGTGTTCCCTCTTTTTTGTAAGACCCTGTATACATTGAAATTTAAAAATTAAGTCAAAAAAATAAATCAATTCAAATTAATGAAGTTCCCGCGAAATCGGTTGTCCGATCATTTAATCTATAGTATCTATATGGCGCCATTTTACAGTGTATGCCGCACCGCAGCGCCATCTTAAAATAGTTAAATCTGGTCGATTTATAGGCACTTGCTGTAGTTAGATAATGATAGAGGGAGCGGATGTATTTCCCTATTAACTGACTGTTTAGATTCTTTATAGTTACCACGTATTGCTATTCATATCAGGCAGATATTAACTCCTCGATCTCAACCCAATACCTTTGTAATCGTGGTGATACAGTAAACACATATCATGAATATTTATTTCAATACATCACTTCGAAAATTAAAAATGTTCATATGCTCGTAATGGCCACTAACTCTCATAATGTTTCGTGGCTCAATTATACAAAAATGCTCGGACTGGTCGATTTTCTTTTTCAATTGTCTATTTTTTTGTATACGTATATTTTGTATTGCGTCATCTATGTTCGAGTTATGACGTCATCACTTGTTTTTTTAAATTGCAACACCCTCTTTTGAAAGAGTACATTTTTCTGCGTATATACGCCAATTTTTATGGTATGTTACATAAGAATATTTTTGAGATATTTATTATATTAATATTTAATAACCCGTTGTTGCATTATTTTCGTTCCGACACTGATCGTAGCTCCTATTTTTGCATAAATGTACCTATTATGCTTAGCAACGTGACTTTAGTGAACAAAACTAAACGTCATTGTCAAATATTGCGCAATACAATATTTTCGAGAAAAAGAGTTTCGGTATTCATTGCAGTTTAATTTAATTTAAAATTTGACAGTGACAGTGACATATATTTGACAGTGACATTTTGTTTCGTTCACTAAACGTTGCTAAGCATAATAGGTACATATGAAAAAAAGAGGTACGATCAGTGTCGGAACGAAAATAATGCAACAATGGGTTATTAAACATTAATAATAAATATCTCGAAAATATTCTTATGTAACATACCATAAAAATTGGCGTATATACGCAGAAAAATGTACTCTTTCAAATGGTACTATCAAAAGGGGGTATTGCAATTAAAAAAAAAAAAAAACAAGTGTGATGACGTCATAACACGAACATAGATGACGCAATACAAAATATACATATCAAAAAAAGGACATTTAAAAAAGAAAATCGACCTGTCCGAGCATTTTTTTCTTACTTGCTCAATGAAGATTTTATCGAATGTGTTCCAACCTTTACGTAATCTTATCACTGTATATTTGTTGTGTTTTTATAACAAGACTTAAAAAAAAATAATTATGAATTTCTTAAGTTGGTAGATTTTTTTATTTAACATTTTTATCCCCTCGCTGCGTATTCAAATGTTTAAATTTTTTCAGGATCGCAGGTATGCAATTTGGCATGGTCAAAACACAGTTCCGAGCTGGTCTCGACACACGGCTATTCGCAAAATCAAATTTTGGTTTGGAAATATCCGAGTTTGACGCAGGTGGCGAAGTTGACTGGACATTCCTACAGAGTGTTGTATCTCGCCCTTTCTCCGGACGGCGAAGCGATTGTTACGGGGGCGGGAGATGAGACTTTACGTTTTTGGAATGTCTTCAGCAAAGCGAGATCTCAAAAGGAGACGAGATCGGTTTTAAGTTTATATACGGGAATTCGTTGAACGATATTACAAAATTACTTTGTATCAATATTTCAAATTTATAATTTATTTATACTGAAATGAGTGTGCACGCTTGATGTTTTAAATAATTTTGACATACTTTATGTATAGTTTTATGTATCTTTTTCCTTGTGTATATTATCTTTATATATATTTTCTATTAAACTTTTTTGTCTTCGCGACCTTCTACATTGTATGTTGTGATAATAGAATGTACAAATTATAAAGAATTTAAATTCATGTTGGACGCATGTATAATTTATTCGCCTATGTTTTATTCGGACTGATAAACAAATAATGAAACTAAATGTATTTTTTTTCCTAATAATTTTGAAAATCGATACGAGTACATTTTCTGTTTTAGTGGAGATTTTTTGCCCTGTGTACATTTAAATCCAAGTCATTAGAATTAGAAAATTTTATTTAAAATAATACTTTTAAAAAATTCCATATGTACATACACTGTCAAAGATTGAAAGTTAAACACTTTATTAACAGGTTTCGTTCAATTAAAAGCACCTACCTGTAACTTGTATCCTATCTTTGACCTTTTTTTTAGATAAAGACAATTTATCAGCAGTGTACCTTATAAAAAAAATTGATCATGTTAAGAACTCAATAAAAATATGATGATAAAAATAAGTTGCATTTGAAATCTTAAAACATTTTACCTGTAAAATAAAACAAAGTAGTTCTTAATCACTCCTATCAAACACAACTTTTTTTTATCATAAATTCGACTTTGTATGTGTATGCAATATGTACCAATTTGAACAATAAATAATTATATGTCTTAATATACTTGTTTAAATTTAGTCAATAAACACACAGCAAGAACGAAAAAATCTAGGAGAGATGTTCCTTTGAGATCAATTATAATCATAGATAAGTAGAGCACACTGATAAACCAAGTTTTAATTTTACATGTTTCAATTTAGGATAAATAACATTTAAAAAAAAAACTTAACATTTATTTAAGTCTTTACACTAACATGATCCCGCTAATAGATTTATAACTAACCAAGATGAAAAGCAAAAAGTTTGACTGAACCACCTTGTCTTGCCACATTTAAACGTAATATATTTTTATAAAGCTCGGTGAAAATGTACAAATAAATAATTTATAAACTAAAATAACGAATGTGTACACAGCCAATATAATATATATGAATGCTACAAGATTAACAGATCTAAAGCCTTATCTCTGTCGTTATTGCACTGTATTAAGGCATTTGACACTTGATCTTCTCGAAAACCCAAGTCTAGAAGTTCGGACATGGCTAACAAATGTTCTATGACCTGAAACCAAATTTGGTAAATTCAAGTTGATATAAATTGTGCAAGTACCTTTTTGTTGTCGTCACCCAATAATTTACATACTTGAGCGACCCTTTCTAAAGGAAATCCCATACCACTAATATTTTTAGAAAGTACTTGTAGATTCACAGGTAAGTTTTCATAGACTTTTTCCATTTTGTCAAACTCCGTATGTTTTGCACTAATAGGAACATCTTTAGGAATGTTAACTGTATGATCTTGAGTTTTTTTATTATCTAAATGTGCATTATATAATTCAGTTTCAAGAGCTTTCATAATATTCGGTACATTATTAAGTGGTAATTTATTTTCTTCACTTTGGGGAGTTAACACCTTACATATTTTGCCATATTCACTTTTGATATTTTCATATGAATAAGGATAGGCATATGAAGCAGTCGCTTGACATGTATCGTAATAATAACCATTAGATGCGGTGTAAATACTATTTGATGGTTGTAGATACGCAGAAGTCGATGTTTCAGGTTGTGATTTATATGAGTATTGTTGATTCTGACCTGTGTCTTGTTTAATATAGTTTGCATATGTGTGAGAATAGGATGCATTACCAATAGATTCATAAGAGTATCGCTTAGAAATCACATTCTTATCATCACTTTGAAGTACCAAAGCCAATTCAGCCATGTCGTTTATTGTTTTCAATTCCATATTATCGAACGGACTAGACGTATCGGCCTCAAAATCTGATATATTAAAAGGACTTTTGTCCCCAGTTTTACAGATATAATTTTGTGTGTGTATATTTGATAATGGCGTTGGTGTCAATATATTTGTGTAAGTCGTAGCTACTTGTGTAGGAATTAGTAGATCTCTAGAAGATTGATAGGTAGAAACTTCTTCATGCGTTTGCTTGGTATTATTTAAATTCTCTTCATTCGTAGCACCCAGTTCCGATTTTAGGTCATGAGATGTAAATTTCTCCTTTTCTCTGATTTCCCTAAGTATGTCTAGCCTTTTTCTGCGTTCTTCCACCATAGCATTCCTTACAGATCTCCATTCCTTCATTTTATTCTTCACCGTCGATTCAAATGTAAACTGATAATTTGGTATAGTGTCTTGTATTTGTGTGTTTAACCATAACCTTTGCGAACTCGACATGGGTAGAGATATTCGCGGTGGAGGTTTATAGTTTTCCGAAATTTTCACTTTTACATCGTCCACGTACGTCGGATGTAGTTCTTGGTTTTGTTTAAGGGACATAGTAAGTAGTGATCTGTTTTATTGTTGAATCATGACAATGAATCACGAAACGATAATGGAAAGAACTTACCACTTTTATGAAATTTATTGGTAATACATTTTAAAGTTGTATTTACGGTTATGGCAGTTACTTTGCATTCAAGTTTATCATTTATCATTACAAATTACATGTTTTAATTAGACAGTCACTACCGAACTGTGATGAAATAAGAATGTCATTAAATTATTGGAAATTTTTATTTTATAAAGTTGCATTATTGTATGTCATTTTCATCGTATCATTTGAGTTTAGAGCTTATTATTATAAAATGTGATTCTAGATAAATAACATTTACAAAACAAGCCATTATTCGTCTTAATATACAAATTAACATTTTGCTGTAATAACTTATAAAATTTACAAATTGGTGTAAGTGTCAATTCTCGTTGTTGGTATCCCTACATACGTATTGCTCACATACTTTGTTCATGGGTGTTACATGTTTTTGGTTACTTCTACCGTTTTTTCTGTAATAGGCGCCGACTACATGTATTATGTTGGCCAGAATGTCTTTGTTGCAGTGTTCTTCGGAATTTGTTATATTTTGTTAGTTTTTTCTTAATTACTGTTAATTAAAATAACCAATTTAACGTACGTAAATGTTCTTTATTGCTTGGTTTCTCAAGTGTGAAGTGATTAATAAGTTAAGTATGCTCGGATAGCAGATACAGATATAGTGCTACAAGAATATCTGCCTCTATTGTCATTGCTGTGGTATTTTTTTTTTTTTTTAACATGACTGAATATAAACTGGTCGTCGTCGGCGCTGGTGGTGTGGGTAAATCAGCCTTAACAATACAGCTTATTCAAAATCATTTTGTGGATGAGTATGATCCTACAATAGAGGATTCTTATCGTAAGCAAGTGGTTATTGATGGGGATACTTGTTTGTTGGATATCTTGGATACAGCAGGTCAGGAAGAGTACAGTGCGATGAGAGATCAATATATGCGTACGGGTGAAGGTTTCTTACTTGTTTTTGCGGTGAATTCGGCCAAAAGTTTTGAAGACATCAGTACGTATAGGGAACAAATAAAAAGGGTTAAAGATGCCGAAGAAGTTCCAATGGTTTTAGTTGGTAATAAATGTGACCTCCCAGCTTGGGCAGTAGATATGACACAAGCTCGTGAAGTAAGTAAAGAACTAGTTCATAAATATGCACATGCCAAGTTTGATTATTTTTATTTATTTTATTAGATATACAGTATGATCAAAAAAAATTAGTCATGAACAAAAAGCAGCATGCCTCTACTTAAACCACTGTTTATTTCTTAATGTCAAATTGACGTTTGTCAAAAATGTTGTCCAAATAAATCAAAGCTTTACTTTCAGAATTCTTCATAATAGGTAACGTTTCCTATTTCATTTCATGGCTTACTTTGACTTTTTTTTTTTTTTTGATCACACTGTAGATCTTTATTCATAAATTTACGATATGTTTTAGATTGCCAAACAATATGGCGTACCATTCGTCGAAACATCTGCAAAAACGAGAATGGGTGTCGACGATGCATTTTACACCTTAGTTCGAGAAATTCGTAAAGATAAAAATAGTAGAGGTAAACGTCCACACAAGTTTTCGGTAGTTCACGGTCGCGGTTCTAAATTTCGCTGTTCTATACTTTAAATTGTGATTGAAAAACTTCCACGGAAAACGGTTCCGCTTTGCAGATGGTTTCCATTAGTGAAGTGTGATTCCCTAGCAACAGAGTTCTATGACAATTTTTTCATTGCCCAGAAGATATTATGTTTGACATTTTGGTGTGAGTGCTATCAAAATATTCGATTATTTTTTCTAGATTTTTTGCGAGTCTTAAACGACAATTATCTGGTACATTTTTATTTTTATTTCCAACCGCCCCTCCCAACACAACACCAAATATGAGGGATATTTGGTGTTGTGCCGATAATAATCGTAGATAGACATTAATTTTTTATACAGAAAAATTGATATTGACTTAGTACAAGATATTTAAAAAGTTATGTTATTATAAAATTTAGGTTATTAAGACAGTAGTCTTTTTTACACGCACAATAATACATTTTTTCATATATTTTTATATATTACGAGGAAAATGTCAGAACTAATTGAAATGATTGTCAAGAGTTTATGTACTAAATTAACCTATATAGTACATACGTTTATATGCTTTTATTTGATGATACATTTACCTTCTAGTACACAAGCAATGCATTTGAATCAGACAAGTGACATGTTTAATCATTTTAGTGGTGGCTGTCAGCAATATAACATACGACATGTTCATTATAAAAGAACTGTAATTTTCCTCGCTACTTTTTTTTTAATGTAATCGTTGCGTTATAAAATAGTCGTTAATAAATCTTATATATATATATATATATATACATATACACTATTGAAGACTACTTAAATACTTTTGCGTGTTTGTCTTAATGTTTTACTAATATAGATATAATTTGCCTTCATATATAAAATAAGCATAGTAAATTAGTATGTAGATTATAAAATGTCCTACTAAACTTGTCTTATTAATAAAATGTTAAACATTGTTTATGAGTACTTTCTTAATAGTTTGTATGGTAATAAATTCAATTTTTGTTGTTAGGTTTTTAAATTATAATTTCCCCCGATATTTTAAACATTTTCATGTTTCCAATTATTCCAGTTCAATTGTGATTATTTAAATTTAATTTAAGAAAAGAATTCGATTTTTGGATGAATTAACTCTTTATTGTACACTATAAGTAAATAAACTTAAATCTAACTAATGAATATAAATATATATGAAAACAATCACTAGCGATGGTTTAGTGCAAACATTGTAAATTTAGAAAGTACACAAAGTGGAAGGAAAAAATATAAAAATTCGATCAACTAATTATAAATAACAAAGGCCTCAAAATCACCGTACAGTTAGCAACAATTTGTTCAATCACTCGTTTTTCTCACAACCTCATGGCAAAGAAAGAGGTTTAAAGTATTGTCTGCAATAAACAGAACCGACAGATAAGGGCCTATCCTGTGGTCCATATAATTTACTTTGTCTGTCTGGTATACGTGTAAAAGCAATGGTATATTCTTTATCGAAAACATTCAGATCAATATTAGACCGACCTACCGCTTTGCAGGTAAGAAATAAAATGTCTCTGTAAATCGACCGAGATATGCAGTTCACGTTCCCTTCTTGAGTTTTCTGATTCTTTTGCCGTTCCATTGCTAATATTTTCAGAGGCTCCATTAAATCATTGCAATGCACAGAAGAAATTATGACCTTCATCATTCTGAAATGGTAAAGGATTAAGTAAATACAAGCCAATGATTTTCTTTTACCTTGTTATGTTACTCTGATCGTTAAGTGTATTATTGATTGCTGAATCCTTGTTGTGATAGATAGTATACATAGGTGTAACATCACCATACAGTTTCGGAAGGTCCCACATACATTTCACACTGACAGAAGCAGCCATTTGTTCTACAGACATACTAATATGAAGTACACAAATTTGTATTCATATAGAATAAAAATATGAAACAGTAACATATACAGGCTCATTCTAAAATAGGTCCCACTATTTCAATAGATGTTCACAGTTATTTTCATATTTTACTCAAAACAAAAATATTTGTTTCAGTCGTTTTTGCATGTTTGGGGTTGGGCTATGCTCAGCTATTAACCTGTTAAAATAGTGGAACTTATTTCAGAATGAGCCTGTATATAAGCTATTATTTTTGATTGATCGTTTTTATTTTGTAACTTTTAAATCAATGTCTAATTCATAGATATATGTGGAAGTTCTAAAACACTAATATTTATGACGTTTCTCATGCAGTTTACATGCACAAATTAAATTATTTATAAACACAACAAAATAATGTCGATATTTTAAACAAACTTACGCTGATCTTCTCTGGGTGTAGCTTTTAAAAAACAAAATAAATAATTTTCATGTAACAATAATGAAATAACTCACCGAGTGCGGCGAGTTCTTGTGTTAGCGGATCGGCACCTTCTTCAACTGGCTGCATACCGGAACTTTCTTCAGAGTCGCCGGCACCACTATCCTCACTCACTTTTTCCATCATATCGTCGCTCACAGTCTCATAGCTGGCACTAGCATAACACTTTGTTGTTCGATTTTTCAGGCATAAATTGGGCAAATGAGTCTGTACGTTGATACGTTCAAACGCCCAAACCAAATTCCAATATATGATGGGATGTTCTTCGACAAATTTCGTTTCGGCTAAACTTAGATCGCCTTCTCTGGCGAGGACGTTCTCTAGTTCCTTGCGCAATACCAACGGACTCAAATAGGGAACACTGAACGGCTCGAAGTTCGTCGAACCCCTCTGCTTCAAAGATATGGTCAGCAGAGGTACTGTTGGCTTATTGCACGTCTGACATAACGTGTTTAAATTTGAATCTTCAGCAAACCAATTGGACATTATGTCTTCATCGTATAAAAGGGATAAGCAATTATGGCACTGCGAACATGACGATAACACAATATCCATTTCACATTCTACAAAAAATTTAAATTATTTCATAAAATTAAATGATAATTAATAATGATAGTGATAATTCTTGGTTTCTGGATCATGCAACCTTGCACTTAGCCCTGCAGGATAAATTTGAGGACCAAGAAGTACCATTAATTGAAGCCATGAATTTGTATTTAAATATATGAATATAAAGAAATCTCGACGTCTATTTCTGGTCATTTTGCACGAAAAAAATTTACCTGACATAACTTCATTAGGCACCGTAAATAAATTCTCCGGCAATTCATCGATGTTTAGATTCACGTAACTGCCCTTGTAATTACCGAACTCGGCCGAAATCCTTCTGTGCCTTTCGCCCATTTCACTACCATCGGTGGATTCACTTTCACCTTCTGGCAGATCGCCAGCTGCTAATCTATCACCAGTCAACATTTTAACCGGCGTCGACGTAGTAGATGTCGATATGGCCTCCTTAATTTCGTCTAATTTTTTAGCTACGGTTGTTGCTGCACTTTTCAAACTGCTAATTCCACCCTGGATGAGTTCATTGGATTTCTTTCCAGTTAAATTACTTGGGCTATAATATTTTTTATCATTAATCGTTAAGTTAAAAAGACAATAGTGAAGGTTGTGAATAGTTGTATGGTTTTCTCTGATATCTAATCAAGATTTCGAATTAATCGAGTAAATTTCCAGTATTCCAGTATTAACAGGCAAGAAGCCTTACATTTAGAATTTTTATATAATCAATGTATAATGAGTGCAGTTAAACATCAATAAAAACCTTGCATATACATACCTTAGATTGCTGATTGCGTTCCCGATGAACTGATGAGTGGATTTTAAGTTGGCCTTTCGTAGTGAGAGCCGTGCTGGTGAGTAGCGGCTAAAAAAAACATCTAGCTACTGCCTATGCTACGTGCAATGCAAAAAAGAAAGCATACGACTTGCTACAAACATGCAGTCAATTAAACAATAAAACTATTTTCAAATAAAAATTTATCAATCGTTCAAAACAGCATTGTCAATCAGTTAGTGATAACAAATAAACTATAACAATTAGACTGTTTGGAAATGTTGGAAAATACATTCAAAAGCAAAGTCTAAAATCCATCTCACCTGAGCATTTTTATACTGGAACTGAGACTAGCTAAACTCGATGTTACTGTTGCTGCAGGTACAGTTTCGGAGCGTTGCAATTTGTTTTGCATGGGCGGACTGCCTTCGAATGTCGCAGATCTGTGCACAGAATTTCTGAATAATACCGGTTCGTCTGTAGGTATCGGATTGGCGTACGTAATTGGAGGTGGACAGTCTGGCACCGGTACCACATCTAATAGTGGTTGATCTAACGCACCGAGAGGGTCATTTTCTGTAACCACAGTTCTTGGCGATGTTCTGAAATTTACAGATTTAATCGTTAAATAAATTCTTTATTACAATTTTGCAACCAACTCACTTGGTTGGAGATTCTTTATTGTCATCTGGTTCGTCCTCTTTGTTGAAATGCAAAGTACGAGAACAGTTCTTCTTACTGTTTTGTTCTAATTTATCAATGATGTTTGCATCTCCGGCACTTTGAGACCGTGACAACAATCGTGAATATTCGGGCGGACTTTCAGGCATGGTAAGTTCTACTGGTACATCAGTGGCATCACCGGTATCAATTTCGTCAGGTTCTGGCTGGTGGTGTATCAACAAGGATTCGGTTTGTTCCGATCCATTGGTACTTACTCCTTTCACGATGCTGGCTACACGAGTACGTAATTTATCAAAAATGCCCTCAGTTGCTTCATGTGAATCTAACGAAGATCGGGAAGCTGTACGATCGGCCGTACCCAAAAGGTTCGAACCTATAAAAATCAACTTAAAATGTATTTCTTAAATATTTATTATTAATAATAATGACTTATATTACCACCTTCTGTAGATGTAGAAAATTTTCCGGCAGCACGTCTTCGACCAGCATATCTAAAATGAGCCGCACCAAGGACAACATATCTAAGTTTGTTCCACAATAACTGGCTGGGACTCGATTGAGCGGGCCATTCAGCCTCCAGAACGCATCGATTGTATAATCTAAAAATTTAATTTAATATTTCGCTGTCTCGGAATCATAGCATACCCATATGTGAGTGCATTCGGTTGAATTCCATTCTTTTCCATTAGCAACAGTAATTTCACTGCCAAAAGTGGACGTGAATATTCTCCAAACAGCTGCATCATTAACCGATAACAAACTTCATCACAAGTTAACTTTTGATGAGTTGCTTTTACCAACAGCTCATAAGCTTGCTGTAAGATTGCTCTTTCTTTTCCGATATTTAGTGATAACATACTAGGCAATGTCATAAAATACAATGTGTGGCAGGTTCCACTAAGGCAACGCACCCACATTTTCGGTGATCGGATACATTTTCTACAATGTCAAACTAATCAATAATCAAAAATCGACGATAAAAATGAAACACACCTTGCTAACTTCTGAGCGGATTTTATTTCATGTTTTGTTCTTCTTGCCATCGGCGAACCGGGTATTGTGTTATGTTGGAACGACGTCAAATGATTGTACTTTTTACAAGACATTAATTTAGGATCAAGGGTAAATTCCTCATAAATAAAAGAACCACCTGAAAGAAATGTGTAAACGCGCAAAATTACAAATGAAAAATAGCAAACCAGGAGAATAAGGTTCTGGAGGCAAGAGAAACACTGTCCGTTCACTATTGTGAGAAACGTCAAATTCTATCAGTCTAGCGGTGGATTCTTCATGACTCAATTTCTCAGTGCACTCGTCGAAAAATGCCAAGCTTTGGTCACCGTCTGCTACAAAACTCCTTTCTTCGATAAAACGTATGAACATCTGCGTATGCATTAGGAGAGAAAAAAATTTATGGTGAGCTTTGTCCCTAGACTTAAGAAATTCGTTTAATTGAAAAAGAGCTTGAGGATCTGTCGTTCCTACAGTCGGGGCTTTAGTAATCGGTAATAGAAATGAACGATAACCTTTTAAAATCAAAGCCATAAATCGTAAAAAGGCTTCCTGTATTTCTAGCTCTTCCATTTGCTAAAAATGAACTTGTAATACAAAACTTAAAAAGAAAACGGTAACTTACATCCTTCCTTCGTTTTTGAAAGGCTACTTCAAAATCTGTTTCTGAATCATTATCAGTCATATTACTAAGACTATCGTTGTTGGAGCCAGCGTTATTTTTATGCTGTGCGTATAAATGATCTAACGTACCCTTTAAAATCCTGGCCGCCTTTTTAGGTAACAATTTAATATTTAAAAGTGACCTATTCATTTCGCACACCTTAAATGTTATGGTTTTAGTAAATTATCATAAAACAGAATTTTTATATAACTTAACTAACCGTAATGATATTTGTATCCACATCTACACAACTGACATCTGGAGGTGGATCGTAAAGATCGAAAAATCTCGAGTCTACACCAATAAGAAATGGCAACGGTGCATGTAACACTTCGACTAATCCTGTAACATGTTTATTATTTTTGATAGAGAATTTGAAATACAACAATAATAATACAATAACAAATACAATAATAATATTTGTTCATCTAGTTACCTAACGGGCAAAGTGGAATGTATGGACATTGCCACTTGAATGGAAATAAGAGCGATGAGACTGCTTCTGCCACTGCTGTAAGAGTGTCGGGTCTCAGTGAATGTATAAGTATTTTTTGTTCGGTCAGGGCTAAAAGTAACACCAAAAGACAATTTTCGGGACCCAGATTAACCAACAACTGCTTAAAACCAGCGGCACTACGTGGTAAAGGTAGATCTTCCGGTTGGGTCAAAATTACACGATCTCTGTGACTTGGAGTCAATTGTAAAAGAGTTCTCGGTCCTGGAAAAGGAACTTCATCCATTAACTGTAGCACGTACCTCTCGACAGGTATCGTTTTCAATTCACCATTTGAAACCATATTCTACACAAATCAACGCAACAGTTTAACAAAAAAAAAATCATTGAGTTGTACACTCACAAACAAAAACCTCAACCATTGCTCGAATGAGTCGGAAAATGGCCAATGTGAAAGGACACAAATGCTTTTATTCACATGTAAATCAAAATCCATTGTCGATACACCATTTAGTAACATTCGCTGTTCTTTGTTCAGTTTGTGATGGGAACACTTTTCATAAAATGTTATAGCTGAGCCGTAAACTTTATGTTTTGCATCGGAAACCGTCAATACAAACGTACTAAAAACTGGTTTGGGTTGGCTTGCTTCGTTGGGCCATAATTCAAGAGTTGCTCCCATTGGTAGGCAAAATAACGGTACTGAGTTTGGAAATGGAAAATGTGATAAATCTCCCAACGGATATCTACAATGTATGCATTAATTTTTAAACAAATACAGCTTCTAACATTATTACCTGCATAAAACATCTGGTTTGTACGTCAATGACTTTGCACGATTCATAGATTTTTTATAACATAGAAACACGTCACTTCCCACAATTCCTTTGTTTAAGTTTTTGTTAATACAACAAAAAGCATGCGGTGGTGATTCACCTTTACTTGCAATCACAACACAAATATCTGTCACAACCAAAGCATTACAAGGCATGGTGCTATGTCCTCTTCTATATGTAATATAAGTCAGCGCTGTCGAGTTATTTACATTAGCTATACGATTTCCAAAGCTTTCTTGCACAATTTCAGCATCTACCATTAAATACTCCTTCCCTTCATACATCACACCTAAAATCGAAACATGATTATTTTTATAATTTTAAGTTTTATTTAATACCGATGTCTACTAAAGGTGGTTTATCACGACCCCTACGAAAACATATAAAACATTCGACGCTACGTAAACTTCCATGGTTTAGGTCTGCACTAAGACCTGTTGGCGTGTGTTCGATTATTTGATAATCTTGCGGCACAGTCTCGCCCAATGAAGGAAAAACAATTCCAATGTCTGTTATTGGGGCCTGACTGTGTCCCTCTTTTAAATTTCCTGCGTCGGATAACGTACTATCATCGAGAGGTTCGGGTTCGTCGGGTAAGCCCGCAATAACGAAATAATCTGCCACTCTTCGCTCATCCATGTTATTTACAATGAACTTAACCTCTACGGACAGAATAGTAAAATTTTTGCAGACGCATTTTATTTGTAAGGCACATGTGAGGGTCCTACAAGTATGTTATTAATTATTACGATCGTCCTGTGTCACGTTTGCGTACGATACCGTGCTTAATGAACGAGATGACTCATCATTCCATTGGTACTGTCACAAAATTTACTTTCTCATCGTACTTTAAATGCGAAACCTTGGTATACCAATTGCATTATTCAAACATGGGGTTTTCGCGAAACGGTGAAATCGAGATTTTTGACAAACGAAATTGACGTTTGATATGCATGCATTTGTTTATGTAAAAATACCTATTTTTCGAAATTTTTGACACGATCATTATGTGCATTCGTCCATAGAGTGCACTGTCAAGGTTGATAACATGGGGATTTTTCCTTAATATTCCATTAACGAGCCATGTTTTTAGTTTCTTTCATGTTAATAGACGAGCTGCGAGAGTAGATATTTAACTATCATTCGTACGATGGCGACTTAACGTCAATTTATATGTAGTATCCTTGTTTATATATATTATAGTTACTCAACCGACAATAGTTCGGGGAATTTTGAGATAGAGGGCGTCGAATTTGCGAGTCGTTCATTCATTTTGAAGCGTAGGAGTAACGATATAGGGTATTAGTAAATAAATATGCTTAGGTAGAGGGTAAAATATATATAAACAAGGCTAATACCCTATATCTTTACTCCTACGCTTCAAAATTTATGAATGAAGCTCAGCGCCATCTATACCAAAATTCCCCGAACTATTGTCGGTTGAGTAACTGTAATATATATATAAGCAAGGTTAGTATATAAAATATAAAACTGCAAAAGTAAAAATATCTATTTTAATTAAATTTGTAATTTTGAATGTTATATAAATGACAAAATAGAAATACCTACATTAAATTTTGCACTTGCACTTTCTTAGCATTTGTGGAACATCAAAGGAGTTATTTGGAGGAAGGAAGCGTGCCCTTTTTATGAACAGGTATATTAGTTAAATATTTCTGAGTATTTCAAATATTTTTGTTTGAAAATAAATTGATTTCATTTCTTGTTATTTTCCATGTGAATAACTATTCTCTTCTTTTTAAGGTAAAACATACCGAATTACTGGCCTTATTTTTAAATGTATTTTAAAATAATAATACTTACCTACACAGTACAGCTAAATATAAGTCACATAGGCGCGCTTATGTCATCGTCATTTGCATCCAAAAGGTTTACATTTGATAGACCTGTGACGTGACTTGTATGATGGCTGAATTCAGTTCAAATCAAGCATTTGTGCGAGACGCAATTAATGAATAAAATCTCGAAATAATGAAAAAGTTTATTCAATATTAGATGATTAGACTACAATAGGTATCTTAAAAATGAAATAGCATCAACGTTTTTAATATTATTGATTCATCAAGTACTTAACAAAACAATACTATGTTAATGATTATCATCGATTATCGCATTTGTATAGTGTTTATGATGCATAACAATTACGGCAACGCGTTTACAATTCTTCCGGTACCATTTTGAGCAGGGCCATTTTCTTCTTGGCGACTTTCGAGATGAGTATGTCGATCGGTTTCGTGGTGTCGTATAACGATGGCGCTTTCAAAATTATCAGAGCCGTACCAGTAACGCATGCCAACGTAAATATCCAGAGGAATAAACGATCCAACACCATTGCCACATACTTCCAGTCTTCTTCCACCTACGACACAAAAAATTAATTCAATTTGTATAGTTTTAGGTTTCCCGACGGATGCTGCGTCGTAAAGTCTGTGGTGGCCAGTAAAGGGTGAAAAGTTGGTTCCCCTGAACATTAAGATGCATCCACCCAAAAGTCAAGATATTGAACAAAGTACAAGACGAACTTACGTTTTCGAAAGTATCTTTGTTTTTCACGTGTTGAGCAATAAATTTCGAATCGGCTATTGTCTTTTCTATGTCGCTCAGACCCATTTTCTCGAATGTGGCGCTGTTGTTGCTAATGCCGTCAAGCGTGTTCATTCTACAACTGGCCGGACTGTACAGTTCATCGTCGCCACCGCAGAGCGGCATCGACGGAAACGGAGGTTCCCCGAAACACGGTCCCATTCCCCCGGACGCGGCCACGTCGAACCTCGACGGCGGCGGTAAACCCAAGTCGAAACTATCAAAAGACGTCTTGCATTTGTCTAACATCGATGGTACATGAATAACATCGGTGAGCAAATTATCTGGACCTTTGTCTTCGTCGTTGTCTTTCTTCGGACGCTCGATAAACAAAAATTTTGGAAGCACTCCGATGAAGAAATATCGCACCCACGGCGCCAACTTATGCGTGACCGGCGATCTAAAGTTGACGTTCAGCACCGCTATGGTGATCACCACGGAGAGGGTGCAGAGCAACATCGTGAAAAGTAAATATTTACCCAAAAGAGGCACAGTTATGGAAGTCGGCGGAATTATCTCCACGAGTAGCAGGAAGAACACGGTCAGAGAAAGAAGAATAGAAATGCACAAGGAAACCTTTTCTCCGGAGTCCGAGGGCAAGTAGAACACAAGAATGGACAGAAACGATATTCCCACACAGGGTATTATTAAGTTGACTGTATAAAAAAGTGTCTTGCGTCGTAGCGTTATGTTAAAGATGATGTCCGGATACGGTTCCTCGCAGCAACTGTAGAATTTCTCATTGCGAACCGCCGGAACGCGCATTATGTCCCACTCTACTGATATGTAGTAATCTTGAAGGTCTATGCCTACGTCTATGTTGTTCGAATCTTGTACTTGTGACAGATGACGAAGATCGACCTACAACAATAAATATAATTATTTTGGATGAATTTGGGGAAGTGCCTACTTATTAACAACACAGTCCAAACGAGTACAACGAAACCCAGTTTAAACACATTTATTAGGCCAAAACGAAATAAATAAGTTTTTCAATATTAGGTCGCATTTACGGCGCTATCGTTTCCGTTAAGTAAGCATTTGATGGATGAGGTCGGATTGAACGGACGGAACGGAAGAAAACAAGAAAGGTTATTTAATTTAAGACGTCGCGACGTATCGCTTTCGAACAAATGAAATTCGTGACGGATCGTTCCGGTCTGAGACGAATGATGGCAAGATTTGTGGATTTAAAATTCTCACCATGTATCCGTCGTACGTCCAAGATCCGAACTTCATGAAACACGTCTGTTCGTCGAACGGGAAGTATTCGACGTCGATTTCGCAAAACGACTTGTAGATAGCGGGAGGTTTCCAGACCACTTTTCCCGTATGATGTAAGATGGCCTTGGTCATTATGGTGACTTCGTAATTACCATCGGCACTGTAATACCAAAAAAGAAATTGAATGTGTGTCTTTGATAGGATTTTTATTCAAACGTAAGATCATGAGTACTCAATTTTTGTCGGAAAGATTTTCACTTATGAGCAGTGGTTGTTTGGCAATTAAACGAGACCAATTTGACGAATCTTTTCCAATGAAATTGGTCGAGTTTAATTGCATTTACAAACATTGCGAATAAATGAAAATCTTGCCTGACAAGAGTTGAACCCGAGCGCGTAGCACGAGGGCTCTTTTCCAAAGAAATTGGTCGAGTTTAATTGCCTTTAGCAATCATTGCGATTAAAAAAATCAAAATCTTGCCAGACAAAAGTTGAGCACGAATGCTCTTTGGTTGGAGAATTATCCGAATCATAGATAATAATAACCTATACAGGATAGAAAGGAATCTTATTTATCACGATTGAGAACCATGTTTTGCGCCATCTAACGAACTGGAAGAAACTTACGATATTGTAAAATCGCGCGGTGGGGGTATTTAAATTAAAATGCACATAAACATATTGCAAGTATTATAAAAAAAAAATAATTAATTTAATTCCGTGCGTTTTTCCTTAGAAACAACTAAATAATTATCCCCAAGGAAAATACGAGAAATTATATCAATTTATTTTCACTAATACAAGCAAAAGCAAATTTATTCACTAATATTAATTTAACAAGAACGAAATTAATTTTTGCAAATCGATGCAGCAGAGATTTGTTATAACAATAATACATTATTTATAATTATTACGCTTTAATAAAGAAGTATTAATAAGATTTGACAGATATATTGAACATTCATAAATATTATACTGATATACCTGTTGATAAATAAGGTACACTTCCTCCTAGTAACTCCTTTGATGTTTCACTAATTCTTAGAAAGCACAAAATATTTTAGGCTCACAATTTTCAAAAACGTACTTATATATTGTCATTTGCATGACATTCTACGCCTGCTACATAAAAATCCCATATGCCGTTGACAAACGGCGGAATGTAAGATATGATTTAATGAGCTGCTCACGAGATTAAAATTTTACTTAGAATAGATATTTTAATTTTCACTGTGATTCAAATAAAATTTTGCTTCTGCAATTTTATATTTTATATACAGTTCTACTGACTTTTATCTCGTGGCGCCATCTTACGAATTACAATTCATTTATCTAATCGCCCAGCGCCTCCATAAACGAGGAAGAAACTAAAACATGGTTCGCCAATGGGCTATTAAAGATAAAACCCCACGATCCGAATGAATTATAACACTGACATTTGTCAAAATGAGATTTTTTAATGTAGTTTTAAAGTTGTCATGGCAAAACTATGACGTAGCGGCAAGAAAAGCACCATGAATCTTTTCACTATAAGATTGTTCTGATTGGTGCATGTGATCTTGGTTTTAAAATTTCATTGGTCCACGTCATCATGAGGTTAATTCTCAGTTCAAAATTTTTCAAAAATGAGAAAATAATCTTATTAGACTTACTTGTTGTACAGGACTATGTCTGGAAGCCATATGTGTTCGGAGGGAACGTGGAGGGTTTCAACGCCACCGTAGTCGTCCGGATTCCATTTCAGCTTATAATCGTTCCACTCCTGCATAGCAAATCCATCCAATTACACGTCGCGTAGTTGGTATTCGAACGACACGCAAATATTTCTCTCCGACACAATAAAGTTAAAACAATTCCGAAACTGTTAACGTTCGCACGAAAGGATTCATATCGGTTCACAAAAATTTATCGCGATTTTTT
The DNA here is from genome assembly GCA_018397195.1 of Lethrus apterus. Classification (NCBI taxonomy): domain Eukaryota; kingdom Metazoa; phylum Arthropoda; class Insecta; order Coleoptera; family Geotrupidae; genus Lethrus; species Lethrus apterus. Next base: position 10,194 of record JAFFZR010010295.1, on the reverse strand, counting down.
TACATTTTTTATATTTTCGTGCATATTTTGCTAGTGGTTAATTACTGTGTTTGCGGGGTAAAATATTTGCAGGTCGATCGGGTGCCAGTGATATATTTACCTGTTCTACCCAAACATTCGTGGTCATAATCTGATTTTTTAGATTCTGAAAATACACAGACTGTTAACTACGACACAAGTGAGTTAAAATAGTTTTTTCAAGAAATAAAGACATTAATATTAATGAAGGATACGGCTTCAACAACTTAGATAACTGCCTACCATAATTTTGACAACTTTAGTATTTAGCTTTAGTATTGACAGTTTTAGTATTGTTTACATCGTGTAATCAACGGCAAGAGCAGTTCCTGATTGAAATTTTCACTTTGTCTCAGACGTTTCTGGCTAAGGCTGCTGCGTGGATTATCGCATAAACTTGAAATAAAAATGTAAGACCTACACGTACGTACATTGGCAAGTGTCATCATATAATTATATACCTTGATGCATTTAACTTTGCGTGAAGAGTTTTATTCCAGACCAAGTCATGCAGGATTTCTGATAAAAAAATGAAAGGCTAAAGAATGTCGAGAAAGTTATTATCGAATAACATAGGAGAAATGAAATGACTGTGTAAAACGCATTTTGATGTATGGGACGCGCTATTGACCAGATGACACCAGATTGGAAAGAAAGTGGCAAGAAGTTGGGTTGAGTTGAGTCAGAAAAAAGGCTAAAAAACTAAAAATTGCAAAGAACACCAAAATATAAGATTTTATTAGAATAAATGATCAGTCCTGTTTTATAAACATAAATAATATAAATCACGACTCTACATCCGATTAGAGTATACAGTGTGGGATTAAAGTAAAGAATATTTAAAAAAAGCGAATTCAGCCGGTTATTTAAAAAACGCTGAAAGCGGTCGATTCTATTTTTTAAAAATACACATTAATATGTGCGTTTCACCTGCCGACTTTCGTTTGTTTTGTAGTTATGACGTCATCACAAAAAAATTTAAATAACGACATACACATCTTTTAGTGGAATCCGATAGTGATTTTTCTACCCTTTATGGTCTTGCAAAAAAATCATAAGGTTGCACTAAAAAAATCCTGAGAAAAATCGATCTGAACATTATTATTACTATTATTATCACGGTATCTTGATTAGTCAATATGCTACAAAGGTTGTAAGATAAATACGAAAAATATAACAAGAAAGCTACGTACCGTTCACGGTTCATTTGTTATCTAGGATAATATCAACATTACATTTTCAGATCGATTTTTCTCCGAATTTTTTTAGTGCAACCTTATGATTTTTTTGCACGGTCATAAAGGGTAGAAAAATCACTTCGGATTCCGCTAAAACAATTTATGTTGTCATTTAAATTTTTTTGTGATGACGTCATAACTACAAAACAAATGAAAGTCGGAAGGTGAATTGCACATATTAATGTGTATTTTTAAAAAATAAAATCGATCTGTTTCAGTGTTTTTTTAAACCGGTTGAGCCCGTTTTTTTTTTAAATTCCATACTTTAATCGCATCCTGTATAAGTATTGTATTATACAGTATTATGTTTGCAGTTATAAGTAGTTTTAAAAAATTCACATTGTTATGGAATGAATCTCTGAATCAAGGACGGCTTCGCCAAGCGTGTCGAAAATTCACTCACCACGTCAATAAGTTGCGACAGTCGTAGCCCCATTTTAACGGTGAGTCTGTCGGAATTGTTGCCGACGGGTCGTATGAGACGATTATAATTTGACAGCAGGTCGTCGTAAAGTCGCTTAGCATCCGGGTTACTGAACACCAGAGGCATCCCTCCTAGCAACAACCATGCGAGCAGGAGCTCCATTGCGCGAAGCCTAAAAGACGAAAAGTTAAACCCTATTAAAAGGGAAACATTTTAACTTGGCGATTGCGACATACGAAAACATTAGCAATTATTATCAACAGTAAGATTATGAGTATTCAACTTTTGTCGGCAAGACTTTTATTTGCACGAGCAGTGGTTGCTTGGCAATTAAATGAGACCAATTTGACGAAAAGGAAAGGGTCTTTTTCCAAGAAGTTGGTAGAGTTTAATTGCATTTAGCAATTACTGCGAATAAAAAGTACAAATCTTTCCAGACAAGAGTTACGACTACGATTGATTCGCAAAAAAAAAACTTGCCGAAAATGTATCAAGTGTATCAAAACTAAATATTTAAGTTTACGTAATAAAACAAAAAATTGAATAAATTTGGCAGATAAAAATCAAGTGAAACCAACAATTTATTTTTGTTTTAATTTTGTATTATTTAATATTGTGCATTTTCATCACGTTCTGAAGGAAAGTACTTTTTATCTAATGGGTAAAGTGTTGTCGTTAATGAAACATAAAATGGCGCCGAAGTGACGTAAAATACCGAAAATTACTCTAAAATATCCGGTAAAATCTGTTTGAATTTCAAATTTTTTTCAACTCGTTTGTGCACGGAAGCCTTATCGCTATGTTTCTTGCAAGTGTATTCATATAGAACAATTCAGTCAACAAATTTAAAGTAAATAAATACAAGTATTTTTCATTTGAAATGAATTTGGAATTTGATATATCGGTTTTGAGTTACATGTGCAATGAATTACGTTGCTCACTTTCAGAACTTTGCAGAAAAATTGATTGTTTTTTTTTTAAATTTTAACGGAATCAATCAATCAATCAATATAAACGCTGTGCGATTTGGGGAAATTAAATCAAAAAGAGTTTCAAAGATGCTCGGTGAACGCCCACTTTTCTTTACCGGACAAGGACCAAAAGCAACACGTACGCAAAAACTCGCCACATTCGTAAATTGGAAGTCTTCTTTGTCGCTTACCTTCACATGATTACGGGCGAACTAACATAAGAAAAACATCGTCGTATTGTCCACATTCGTACCGCCACAACGAGCGACGACGTGCATTAACGCGTACGGAATCGAGCATCCCTAGCTACTGGGGTGCAGCATCCCTTTAGCGCTTCTTTGGACGGCGAAGCGATACGAGCCGTTCCGAAACTTCGGAGTCAATACTGGGTCGGTGGCGCTCGATTCATAGGGCGGATCGGAATTACGGCATGTGACGTTCCGATCCGGATGAATGGGCCAAATATATCCTCCGCCAACGGTCGTTCGTATCATCCTTTAAGTTTCATTCACGCAACCCAATTAATTTATCGATACCGCCGCGATGATGTTTGTTTTGTTATGTTTGTTATTCAAATGTGGTGTTTAGGTATAGAAAGAATTAAGGGTTTGCCCAATGATATGTTACGTAGGGCAACCAGGTCTCTAGTAGAGCCAGAACGAGTCTCGAGAGCAACGATGTCCATTTTGAACAATCTTTATAGTGAATTTAAACTAAAATAAAAATAAATACTGGCTTTCCTGAAATTGTAATTGTTTAATAAATTAAACACACTGAAAACGGACTTTTTAACTATATTTGGTCTAAAGATACTTTTGCATAAAACAAATTTAATAGATTTTAATATCGGATGTAAATGCCCCATTGAACTATTGGTTACGCCACTGGATACATTTTTACCCAAATAAAAAGACTAAAATTCCCAATGACCAAACATTTGCGAAAATGTGTTGATATAGGACATTCGATATTTTGAACATTCTTTTGAACTTTATGGATGAATCTAGAACCCAACCCAACCCAACCCAACCCAACCCAACCCAACCCAACCCGACCCAATTCAACACAAAAAGTAAAGGTTGGATGTAAACCGTTTATAATGATTGGGTTGGGTTTATTTTTTTTTTTATTCCTTTTGGAAAAAGTTGAGTACAACGGATTGGTTGGATTCACGCAAGAATTTGGACAAAGAAATTTTTAATTTTTAAAGACATTGTACTTTTTCATCAAAAATATAATAGAAAGTGCTTTTTAGGTTTCATCCGACAAGGTTAGGTTGGAATACTTTTAAAATGTTGAATTCACCTAATTCATGAAAAAACCAAAACAATCGAAAAAATAAAATATAAGAGAACCTCAAAATGTAAAATTAAGCAAAAAGAGACAATAATCAACGGGATCACGTTGGATTGAGTTATGTATTATGTAAAGGTTGAGTTCTTGTTTACAAAAAAAAAAATTTTTAGAAAAAGATTTAACCAAATCTTTACAAAAAGATTGAACAAAACCTTTTTCCCTCTTACCACTTGTAACTGGACTTATAGGGAGAGAAAACAAGGTTTAACAGAACATTTTCAAAAAGAACCAAACCTTCAGCAAACTGAAATCTTACAGATTTAAATCCAACCCAACCCAACTCACCTCTTAAGAACATTTAGATTTTTCTTTGTCTTAATAAAATCCATCTATTTTGTGGAGAAAATATGTCTATTCTATGCCGTTTTCTCGTTTTAGGAAGAATTAGTCCAATTTTATGAAGAATTTCTTCACAAAACATTCAAGGATGTGAATAGGATTACAAGAAAGTCTATAGAAATTAAAGAGGTGTGTTGGGTTGGATTGGATTCAAATATTTCTTGCTAAAACATCCTCAAATCTGAAATATTCCTTCCTAAAGCAGGATGTGTTTCAATCCCGAATTCTTCTTTTGAAATAAAATTATCAATGAACAAGGAAAACGCAAACTATGCTTTGTGTTTGAGGAAAGGGAACTACAAATCTGTCGAGAGAAATGATCTGATGGGAAATTTTCTCAACAGTAGTGGTAAAATACTCATCTATCAATAGAAAATCCAGATAAATGCCTTTGTGTAATTGGGGTAAACCAACAGGGTTTATATGCATCTCTTTACAAAAAGGTTAACTAACTACCAACATTTAGAAATTTTCTCCCGTCAAAGTCATCTTTATAAAAAAAGGTTGAAAGGTGTTAAATCCATCTCAACTTAAACAAGCTGAATCTAGCCTTTACAAATATGTTGATCCAACCTTTTACAAAAAGATTATCTAACTACCAGCATTTAGAAATTTTACCCTGTCAAAGTCATCTTTATAAAAAAAAAGTTGGACGTTGCTAAATCCATCACAACCTAAACGTACATACACGAAGTGGTGATCTCACGTCGTGGGACAATCTGTATATCAGCATTTTGTGACTTAAGAGATATTGATTAAAAATTGGAGCAGTGATTTATTTGTGGAATGTTAATATTTAAGCCCAACTTAGGTAGCACAGCAAGTTTGCAACTAGAACTAGATTAACATGCATCTTTATAAAATATTTTAAAAACATCATCCTTTTTCTTTTTCTCAGGCGCTTTGCTATTTTTCAAAAATGAATTATGACACAATTTTTTTTTTTAAATATGTTAACTTCATTGCCCGATCTACTATTGTTTAATGTGGCGAGTTTGTCCTTTAAGTTTAGATATAAATATTATATTAGATAAATAAAATAGATTTGATTTGATAAAATTCGATTTTATACCCTTCGATTATGTTGTGATATGATCGTTATCAATATTTCTCAAACAATTTACACCACAA
>JAFFZR010010294.1:0-32993 GCA_018397195.1 Lethrus apterus | reverse complement strand
TAAAAAAACAACATTTTTTTAATGGAATACCCTATATGTTTATGTAGCAGTCGGTAGAAAATGAAATTTTGCACAAAATCTTCTTATACTACTATAACCGAGAAATGAAAAACAAAAGTGCTACGACGATATTAATACAGGTCACCGCACAAGGGATAACTTCGTTAGTAGAGAGTTTTTTTAATATCTCGAAAACGCGAAGTTCAATTGTTTTTAAAATTTTACCGTCGTAATTTGTAGAAAAAAACGCTACTACTTTGGTAATTTAACCAACATCGTATCTTTAGTAGTAACAAAGTTGGCAATAGTGCCGACTTCAATTTGAACAGTCTGTATAATAATGGCCCAAGTCCATTTTTTCTCCCGGTCCCAGTCATGTTTCTTGACGCCATTTTGTATAATTATATAGTCCCTCAAAGAGTAATTAAAATTGTCATTAATTTGTGTTTTGTCAAATTTAGTTTTCATTAATGAATTTATTTTATTTATTGTCGGATATAACAGTATTCTATTTATAAGCAACAAATATTGACACAAATTTGTTATAATAAACAATTGTCACTTGCAGGTACAAATAGAGAGCAACGGCGCACAGGTTGGGAACCGCTGGTTAAGAGAACAAATACGAAGCTAACGTCTCACCAATGTTTTTGGCGCAAAATGGATTATGGGAATCATATCTTTACAGACGTTTTCGACAAATTTGTAAATAGTTGTATGAATCCGTCTTTTCTGATGAGAATATAAGGAAACACTTATGAACACATGTCTTGTTCCAACTTATTTTATGTATGTACTCTACGCCTCACATGCCCTGTATATCAGCGGTTCTCAACACGTGGTATTCGTACCACTGGTGGTAAAAGTAAAAGTGGAAAGGTTAAGGTGGGTCTGTCGCCTATAAAAATGCCTCTCAAAATTGAAAATATTCATGTTAATATATTGCATTACGTTTATACATTCCCATAAAAATATTGAACTTTTGTAAAAAAGGATATTTTTTAGGTGGTACATGGAACATAAATAGTTGAGAACCGCTGTTGTATATAAACTCACAAATCAATTACTTACCGCGACACCTACTCACATTTGCTAGAATAAACACAAACTATAAAAGTTGTTCTGAATTTATGGTTCTCTACTTAGCTAATAAATTAAAATCAATAAACAAAATATTTTGAAATAAACATTGAACATAAAAGCATAACTAACCAGTCATGGATGATGGAAAAGATACTCCAGAAACAGAAAATGACTTTAGGATATAATGTTATCAAAATTACACATCAATTACTTACCGCGACATCTACTCACATTTGCTAGAACAAGTAAACACAAACTATAAAAGATGTTTTGAATTTATGGTTCTCAACTTAGCTAATAAATTAAAATCAATAAACATTATAACTTGAAATAAACATTGAACATAAAAACATAACCAACCAGTCATGGATGATGGAAAAGATACTCCAGAAACAGAAAGTGACTTTAGCATAGAATGTTATCAAAATTACACCGCTCCAGAAGTCTTCATACAAGGTCTAGCCGGAATAGTAGATCAACAAGATGTAGAATCAATGATACGAGCACAAAAACAAATGTAACATTTAAATTAAATTTATTCAGTCATAAATAAATTTTTTTAAGGCTACAAAGGTTCGAAAAAACTAATGAAATGCTTACAAACTGCAATGCTTTGAGTGCATCTCGATTGAAATTGGTTGGTCCGGAATTCAAGAAACATACTCATCTTCTACTTGATATGAAGAAAGACTTGGATTATATATTTAAGAAGATACGTGCCATAAAGGCTAAACTTTCAACACAATACCCTGATGCGTTTGCTGAAGCTTTAAGAAGTAGTTTAGCAGAAGAATGTCGTGAGGATGATGACTTAAATGATTTTAAAGATATGAAAACAAATCAAAATGAAGCGAAACCCAATACAACTGTGAAAAATTCTGAAACTTTGGATTCGGATAAACAAAATACTGGAAACAAATCCACAATGTGATTTATTATAATTGTATAAAAATTACATTAAACGAATTATATAGTGGCTGTAGCATATTTTGAACAATATAAATGTGCTTTTTTATTGAATTCATCACGATTATTAACAAATTCATCAGCAACTTCTATCATTAGAGGGTCTTTTGGATTGGGATTTTCTAAAAGCATCCTTATAGCAATTACCAATCCTTCAATTCCAATAGTGGGCTTCCATGATCCCGTCGGGGGCATTTTTATTAAATCGAGGCAAATTCTGCCATTATCATCGATATTTGGATGATAAACTTTGGTTAAAAACTTTATACAAGGAGGTGAAAAAGGATAATTCTCTGGTATAAGAATTTCCAAATTAAAAACTCCATTACGATAAGGCGAATTATCTGGTCCAATTATACAAGCTTCCAAAATATTTAAGTTTTCTTGTTTCGCAGATACTGATATTCCCTTTGGTGGTGCTTTCGACATCTTACCAAGTTCTTTTGATAATCGTTGTTGCCGTTGCATTCTGTGCCGTTTAAATAAAACATAAACTTGGCACAACTGAATGCGTAAGAGAAATATGATATTTTCACAACAATAATAAAACAGGTTATTTAAATACTGGTAGCGCCATCTGTTTTATAAATAATTCTAAGAAGCCTCCTGATTGGTCAATTTTAAATATAATTTTGTACTTGCATATTTTACAACGAATTTGTATTCTTCAACACATTGCCGATACGACGTTGAAATGGCTCAAAATGTTAATCCTTCTCACGAGCAACATTCTAGTAATGTAAAGCACAACGATGAAAGTAAGAAATTTTCGACAGATAATCACGCAGTTACAAAAAGGTATAAATTTCATGTTGTCTAACCTAAAAAAATTAATGATTTGTTTTTTGCTTTAGATTACAAAGAGAACTGATGAATTTAATGATGTCGCAAGATAAGAGTGTATCTGCGTTCCCAGAGGGTGAGAATCTGTTCAAATGGATAGGAACAATAATGGGTCCAAAAGACACGGTTTACGAAAACCACAAATACAAACTTAGTCTACAGTTTCCCAATTCTTATCCTTATTCTGCACCTGTAGTTAAATTTGTGACACATTGTTTTCATCCCAATGTTGATACTGGTGGTAATATATGTTTGGATATTTTAAAAGACAAGTGGTCTGCTTTATATGACGTTAGAACAATTTTGTTGTCAATTCAAGCTTTGTTGGGTGAACCAAATATTAATAGTCCATTGAATGCTTTAGCTGCGGAATTATGGAAGTCCCAAGAAGAATACAAACGGCATGTAAATGAGACTTACAAGGAAGTATAATTATTGTGTTTGATATCATTTAAATGTGTTCGATGGGATGTGACTGTCAGAAAAATAAGTAATTTATCACATTTTTTGAATATTAAATGACGTGCGCTATATATTTATTGTACAATTGATTTTATTGTGAAATTAACAATGTTTTTATGTGTGTTAAATATGATGTATGTGCTTAAACGAGTGAATCAATTCATTAATATAATGTAATGTCTATGGAAAATCTAAATCACTGATTTATTGTAAATTAATTTGTGTAATAAAGATAATATGAATGTAATGTTTCATTTGAAAGAATTTATTTTTTTTATGAGCACACTTCACATTTTCATAGCTTGGGTCTTCATTGGAAAGTTTTGTTGTGTAATCAATTAATTTGCTCCCTAGATTAGATTAGGAACTTAAATTGAAAATGATAATATTGATAATTCAAAAGGTTTAACAGCCATTATCCAAAAAGAAAAATAATTATACTATATTAAAATAAGCAAAATTTTCAAGACAACTGTAGTTTATTAGTATATTTACATTTTTACATACACATATTTAATATATTTAGGACTTAATATAAAAATAAATTAAAAAAAACTTTTGGTAATACTAAAATCACAGAACTGAAAACAGTTCAAAAATGGAAAGATGGTATAATTAAGATTTTACAATAACTAATATAAAAATTAATAAAATGATCGATACAGCTAAAATTATGATTGCACACATTTTTCGATTTTTTCGTTGATATGCATCGGCTTTCTGCAATTGTTTAAAACCTTCATAAACTTGCGACTGTGTTTGTTCAACATTATAATCTATTCGGTCTAAAATAGTACCTTGATCTGCGACCATTTGACTTAAATCTTTAAAAATTGTGTTAAGATCAATTATTGACTTCACTATTGCATTTACTTCTTGCTCTCGTTGTTGAGTTATTTTACTGTTCTCCTCTTCCAAATAAAGCAATTGTTGTTGATTGCCAAGCTTTGAGTTTACAAAGAAATTATCAATATCTTCATCATTGTTTGCAAACATGATGTCATCTTCTAATGATGGGTTTTCAAAATATATTTTTGATCTTTCTTCTCTCGATTGTATTTGTCTTAAATAACTATTTTGTGTTGATCTGAATTGTATCGATAAATCTTGTAATGCTGTAGCCAAAGATCGTACAACATTAGTAGTTAATTGCCTCTCCTTTACGGAACCTATGAAATATAAAGTGTATCTTTATTAAAATCAATATTCAAACACCAACCTTCTAAGGAATGACTTTTAATATACTGCACTGAACGATGCACTGAATTAAACATAATTGTTATATCTCCCGTACAATTTTCAATCAATACTTCATCTGTGGAACTTTCATCAAACGTTGGCCGATGCAAGTGTCTCGAATGTAATAACTTTAACTCTTGTATTTTACTTTTTAATTTAGTTATGGTAAACTGTGCATCTTCTAACTGATCAATCCACGACGGTGGCATTCGACTGTCATATTGACCATCAATGCCTTGTTCAACATCACTTAATGACACTAGGTGCATTCGTTCACTTGTATCCTAAAAACTTTTCATTGATAAATGTTGACAAAATATAACCTCAATTTTACCTGATCTGAATATACGTGCCTATTACGTATAGCATTATTTCTCATTAATACAAATACTTCTGTAAGGCTTCTCGTTGTCATATTTATCAATAAATTCTAAAATATTGTAAAATTTACATTTGTTTACTTTTACAACAAAACAGATGTCAAATTTGACATTGACAGTGATGACCCATCACCAACTGCTTTTTGTCATAAATATCTAATAGGTTTGTTCCAATAACGATTCGGAACGATTCAGAACGATTCCGGATTTTTTCCACCTATCACAGAGCGAATTTCAGTTACTTGAAGTTAGTCACAAATTAAATTGAATGTTTTTAATGGTAGATGAAATCTCGAACCCTTTGGAACTGTTTGTACCTTTGTACCTATCCCTGAACGACGCATTGATCAATATACAACATTCAAGGATATATCGATACATGCATTTTAATCATCAATCGTAATTTTTAAGTAAAAGTTTGTTAAATTTATCATTGTTAAATGATAGCTAACGAGAATTATTAGGGAATGGTACATATTTTTATATGAATTCTATTCGCCGTAGTTATTTATACTTTGAATATTCTACACGATTATGAATCATGTATTGTATACTTATTTATAAAAAAAATGATGTCAGTCAAATAACCTTTTCTTGTGATATCAAAGTGCCTTTTTTTATTTAAACGGTAATGAAATGACCGTTTTCCAGGCCAAAATGTGTGAAATAGATCCAATAGATACAACAGATTATCTTCCATCAAAAGACAGAGTTACACAATGGGATATAGCTGGATTTGTGATATCAATAATTAGCCATTTAGTAGATGTTGGATTAGATATAAATTTAGCCTATAGGTACTATAAGAATGATGAAATTGGATATTTTTTTACCACCATGGGTTTTATACTAATACCGGCATTTGTTAATACCGCTTTTAGCATACGTATGTATGTATGTCTTTATTTCCGTTAAAATGTTCAATAAACTAGTCATTTCTAGGTATTATTTAAGTCGAATTAAAATACAAAATGTGACAACTAAGACACTAACAAAACGATTTACCAAACGAAGGCTGTGTTATATAATAGTTCTAGTGTTTCAATTAGCACCCGTATTAAGGTACTTTGATGCTTTAAGATATGCTTTAAAATCGAAAAAAGCAGAGAAAAATAAAGATATTGAAACTCAAAGAAAGTATTACAAACTGATGATACAGGAAGATTCAGATGTTGCTCTACTTAGAGTACTCGAATGTTTTTTGGAAGCTGCTCCACAACAAATATTACAACTAGCCATTATATTTCATACCCACGGACAGGGAATAAATACTTTAACGTGTAAGTTTTAATATTTGTCGTTTGCAATACAATTTCAAAGTTTTATTTTAGTTGTACATCAACTTTTATCTCTTGGAAGTTCTTTTGGTAGTATGGCGTGGTCCATGGCTTCATATCATAGATTATTAAGAGTTTCATTGATAAACAAAAATAATATTTCTTGGGGTGGGACGATTATGCAGTTCATGTGGCATTTTTCAGTTACTGGTAAGTAAATTTGTTTAGGTTGTTTAATTTTCAATTTTTTAGCACTTTCGGAAGTTGTCAATGTAGTGAAGTTGTTTTTTATTTTATATAAACTATACATTTGGAACTAAACCTCAAGTCCAAATTGGAATAAAATGCTGTCAACTTCTGGCATAACAATGAATGTTAAAAACTAAATTTATAAAATAGTTTTATCTTCAAAAACTATTGCTAAATTTTTTCATTGTTTTTTTCTGTTTTTACAGTGTCAAGAATTATGTGCATAAGTGTAGTGGCTTCGATATTACCAACATACACAATTTTGGCGTTGTTCGTTCATTGGTTTCTAATGGTAATGTGGTTGCAACTTTCAACTAAGGAATCAAACTTCTGTAATGACGATAAAATTTACGAATTTTTCTTTTACGCTGTTTTTGGAACAGTCTATATTTTTACACATGTATCTTTAAATGATGGTAAAACATTTTGTAAATATACATTTTTCTATATGGTACTTTTTATTGAAAATACAGTTGCGACTGTTATATGGATTTTAGAAGCAGATGAAGTCTTGCGAGTGTCTTTATATTATATACCTGTTATTTGTATAAATTTTACATCATTTTTTGGCGGTATTATTTTTATGATTTTTTATTATAAAATTTGTCATCCAAGTACAGGTTATATCCATAGACAATCGGTGAAAAGGTAACAGTCTTTATTGTTTAGTTCCTTTTTAGTTTATTTTTGTAATTATAACTTTTGTGACAATCTACAATTTACGAAAGAAAATATGTATTGTAATGTTGTTGATAAAGTACTTGTTCTTAAGTTTAAAAATATTTATTTAGTTTAATAACTTATCGAGTGCTTTGTTTTCTGAACTATTATAAGTCTAGTCAATAATTTTTAAATGAATTTAAGTTATGGAAAGTTATACATGTTTTTTGAAATATGGCTGAACAAATTAATTTTTATTTGTAATGCAAATTGTAATTGATTTATTAATGTTATGAATTCATACTTTTGATTATAATTATTTTTCAATTATTTTTCTGTACTAATATTTACCAGTATTATTTTAAAATCTTTTGGCTACACACATATTGTTATTTAGTTGTGATGTTACTCGAATAAAAGTGATAGTTAAGATTAATTTATTTTTGTAAATATTTATAATATCGCAATTATTTATATGCCTGAATTACTTTCTCTAAGGTAGAATATTTATTTTGTTCATAGATTAGTAATTATATATGTGTATTAAACTGCCTTTATTTAACAAAATAAATTTTTTGTTAATAGAAATATTTGTTTATTTAAACAAAAGGAACAAAAAGACTGTGAACGAACACAACATCACCTTCATTTTAACACAAAAATGTTTACAAGACATCTAATTAAAGCACTGTGATGTCATTTAATCCTGATCTACGTAGTTCCAGTCACTAGTTTTCGAAGTAATAAATATGTAATGTAAATTTCGAGGATTATAACAGCAAATTTCACTTTTGAAAATGACCATATTACAAAACCTTCAGTTTATTTAAATATTGCATTAAAGTATAAAATAAATTAGTACGTTATGTATGTGCACAATAATAATTGGAATTAATGTGATTCAATCGGTAGGATTTTGAACGACAATAAGTATAAATTCTTTATCTGGAGCTACCATAATTTCATGTTTTTTAGACCTGATTCTCAAGAACGTTAAATCATTTGCAGCATCTAAATCTCTCACAACACTTCTAGCCTTGTCCACTAAGGAACTTATTAATCCAGCATACTGAACAGTCATGGTGTTATCCAAAGTTGTTTTAATTGGAATACCTGAAATTAATCTTTAAATTATTACCACAAAGTTGTTTGATCAATATTTTTGATCTAACCTTCCGAGTTGACTACAATTGTTCCTACAACCCCTTTATGAGACTGTATACGTTTCATAGTTTCTTCTACTTCGTTAGACTAAAATAAAAGCAAATAAAATAAATAAAATACAAATATACGAACAAATTTACCATTTTTATATTTATTTGTGAATCACAAGTAAGAAAACATTCACAAAATGACAAATATGACAAAAAACAAGTTGGCCAATTGGCCACGATATTTCAGAATAGAAATCCTTTGGTTGGTATGAATCAATAATAATAATAATAAATTAAAATATGTATAATAAAATTAATAGATCATCACACCAGTACATTTTAAACATCTTAAACAGAAAATATTAAACCTATTTTTATAATAAATTGAAATATAAGCAATTTTCCAACAATACTTTTGAAATGTGGTTAAGACTATTTATGTATAGATGTCACTAAAAGTTATGTCAAAACCGGCATGTTATAATATAACCTAACATTTTTAAATATGAGTCGTAAAGAATTAATTTCTAAAGTGGGACTCCGTTTGGATGGACGTAGAGCGAACGAATTAAGACGTATTCGTTGTAAATTAGGAGTTTTTACTGAACCAGATGGTAGTGCTTACATTGAACAAGGTTTAACGAAGGTATTGGCTGCTGTTTATGGACCACATCAGGTATTGCTCCAGTTACCCTCCTCACTATAATGCCTAATTAAAACTTATTTTCATAGGTTAAAAATCGATCAAAAGCACAACATGATTCAGCCATTGTTAACTGTCAGTTTAGTATGGCCGTATTTTCAACAGGCGAAAGAAAACGACGACCGAGAGGAGATCGAAAATCCACAGAAATGTCTATACATTTACGCCAAGCTTTATTAGCTGCTATTAAAATTGAATTGTATCCATGGTCCCAAATAGATGTTTATGTAGAAGTTTTACATGCTGATGGTGGTAATTTATTTAAAATTGCCATCATATTGAGATTTTGATATTTTTGTTTTAGGTATATATCCTGCTTGTGTTAATGCTGCAACTTTAGCATTAATTGATGCAGGTATTCCTTTAAGAGAATACGTTTGTGCTTGCACGGCAAGTTTAGCAAATAATGACATACCAATGGTTGATATATCTCATCAAGAAGAAATAATAGGTGGTCCTACATTGACTGTAGTTGCTTTACCAATGTCAGAAAAAGTGGTTCTTATGGAAATGTCGCAAAGGTTTCATTTGGATCATTTGCAGAAAGTATTGAATAAAGCATTAGAAGGGTGCAAGGATGTAAAAGTAATTTTAGATGAAGCTGTTAGAACTCATGTTATGGAAGTAGGTTCATCAATTGGTTGGGCTACAACTGAAAAAGCAAAACATTGATAATTGATGTTATAATTTTAATATTATAAGAATGAATTTAAAATATTGATGTTTGAATAGTGTTAATTTTTGTACTGTAATTATTTTCATATCTCTTGTGTTCCAATACAAAAACAGTTGTCTATTTTTTTATTTCTTCAGTTGGCATGCGTATTTTGAACTTTACACCATAGACTTTGCGCAGTTTATTAAAATACGTGTAACAGATAGCCAAATTTAAATTGGAAAGAGACCAAGGCAATAATAAATGTAAACTTGAATTAAAACGTTTACTTCGAACCAGCGTCAGGCAGCTAACGACGATTTAGTGTTGGCAACATTGCCGATCAAAGTCTACAGGTTGATTCTACATATTCGTTTATAGTTTCCTATTTTAGTTATACTTTTAATTAATTTTATTTTAACATGGCTTCGTATATAGCACGTAATATGGCAAAGAGTCCAGCAGCATTAGGTTTATTCCATCAGCAGTGCGGTAGGTATACATTTATATTTTAATATTAAAAAATGGCTAGTTTTCCTACAATTTTATTCTTTTACAGTGCTGCGAACTTTTTCAATTGGAAGCCTGGTTAATGCTAGGAAAAGTATTCCAGATAAAATTGGTAAAAATATTGTTTTGGTCGATGGGATACGGACACCTTTTTTGCTTTCTGGTACAGATTATGCGAAACTCATGCCCTATGACTTGGCTAGACAAGCTTTACTGTAAGTTCAATGTCCAACGTTTCATAATTTAAAATTTTAATTTTAGTGGCATCATTAAGAAAACAGGCATTAGTAAAGATTTAGTTGATTATATTGTTTATGGAAGTGTCATTCAAGAAGTAAAAACCACAAATATAGCCCGTGAAGCAGCTCTAGCGGCTGGTTACAGTAATAAGACACCAGCACATACTGTTACAATGGCTTGTATATCGTCAAATGTTGCAATAACTACAGGTATATTCAATAATCTGTAGAGCATGTTTATTATGTTTAAAAGATGTGTTCATTTAAGAGGATTTACATGGATTAATAAGCTTGTTAGTTTATTTAAACTTCAAAATTAAGTATTTTTTTTAGAAACGAATTTAGCTATTGAAAAGATTTGTAATTCCATAACAAAATCCCATTGGCTTTAAAATAGTTTATTTCTTCATGCGTGTTCCTTCTGCTGCTCAGTCAATTGAAAAATGTTTGCATTCAAAAAAATGCTTGAGTGATTATGTTTGATGAATTTTTTCAACGAACCGTAATAAAAACATTACTTAACTGCATATTTTAATAAATTTTGTATGTTCAAGTCAAAAAATATTCATAAATTATACATTTTCATTTGTATGCTTTTTTTAAAATTTTTAGGTATTGGTTTGATTGCATCTGGTGTTTATGACGTTATTGTTGCTGGTGGAGTAGAATTTATGTCTGATGTGCCAATACGACATAGTAGAAAAATGCGAAGTTTTATGTTAAAAGCCAACAAAGCGAAGACTTTACAACAGAGGTTACAATTGTTTGCTTCTATTAGGCCTGATTATTTCATCCCTGAGGTGAGATAGTTTTGTAAAATGTCACCATACATAATTTATTAAATTCATTTATAGGTCCCTGCCGTGGCAGAATTTTCATCAGGTGAAACTATGGGCCATTCTGCTGATCGTTTGGCTGCGAGTTTTGGTGCATCAAGAAAAGAACAAGATGAATATGCTTTGAGATCACATACCTTAGCTCAACAAGCCTCTGATAAGGGATATTTCACCGATGTTATGCCTGTTAAATTATCTGGTGTTGATAAAACAATTGAGAAAGACAATGGTATTAGAGTTTCTACACCAGATCAGTTGGCAAAACTAAAACCTGCGTTTATCAAACCACATGGTACTGTAACCGCTGCAAATGCATCATTTTTGGTAAATTATTTGCAAGTTGTATGTCAGTTTTAAGAAATCAAATTTTATAGACTGATGGTGCTTCTGCAGCATTAATTATGACTGAAGCTAAAGCAAAGCAATTAGGTTTGAAACCGAAAGCTTATTTGCGTGATTTTGTTTATGTATCTCAAGATCCAATTGATCAACTTTTACTTGGACCTGCTTATGCTACACCACAAGTACTTGACAAAGCAGGACTTACACTTAAAGACATTGATGTTTGGGAACTTCATGAAGCATTTGCTGTATGTATAAATTATTCAATTGATTGATGTCTATAATAATAACTTATTCATTTTATTGTTTTAAAAGAATTGTATTCTAAATGCATTTTCCAATTAGCGTGCTGTGTCATTGTATATGGTTTAAATGAGTAAATTTTAGGGACAAATTCTTGCAAATTTAAAGGCGTTAGACAGCGATTGGTTTGCACAGCAATATATGAAACGTAAAGGTAAAGTGGGTACACCCGACATGAGTAAATTTAATAATTGGGGCGGTTCACTTTCTATCGGTCATCCATTTGCTGCAACTGGAGTACGACTTGCGATGCATACTGCACATAGATTGGTACGTGAAGATGGACAGTTTGGTCTTGTGGCTGCTTGTGCTGCTGGCGGACAGGTAATTTTGTTGATAATAAAATATAAATAATTAATTATTTAATTGCAGGGTGTGGCGATGCTTCTGGAAAGACATCCTGATGCTACAGCGACATAATTAAGTGTAAATACATTAAATTTAATGATGTATTGCCTTTATATTTTTATACAATGTTGAAGTAAGTAGGTAATATATGTACATAGATTAATATTATTTTTTTGGTTTTAATGCAATATATTTTATATTTAATTTTCATATTACCAGGCATTTTTTATTCGTTATTGTGTAATCAATAAAAAAATTAACTGTAATTAATAAATTTTATTTTAATTTTTTCCAAAAAGTTAAGAGATACTGTCTGTGTAAACAAAGCAAATTATTCACTCGCCATCTTCCTACAATGTTCTGCTCAAATAAATGTTCTTCATTTGCCATGCCCTCCCATATATACCTAACAGCCAGTTTTACCCTTTTTTCTAATCATTTCCGGTGTATTTTAACTTCCACTAGTTCTTCTATACCCATTTCTTTTGTGTTTTTTTTTTCATTTCCCTCTTTTATTTTTAGTTCTTTATGTTTGTTTTTTCACTCTTATTTTTTTTTTACTTCCTTTGAATGTCGACTGTACTCCAAGTCTCTATTGTTTGTTTCATACAACTACTTTATAATTCATACAAACTCATTCCAACTATTCTGACTAGTTCTGCAGGTTAATATTTTTCTTTCGTACTTCTCTCCATGTCGTTCTGATTTTGTTGGGATTGAAGCAATTGCTGTTTGTTAAGGGAATTTATTATTATCTTATTGTAATGCAGGTTTTCTAACCTAAAATATGCAATAGTTAACATCACATAATAATATCAAAATATAAATTACTTAGCTTTGGAAATGGAAAAGACGACTGACCATACATAGTTTATTTTTAGAAAATGAAATTCATCACAGGTAAAAATCACAGAGTTGTTAATGTTTTGGTGGATCGCTCGATCATAAACCTGCAATACACAAATATGTTAATAATCAAATATTGCATTTAACAAACATACATGCAGACTGTTTTTTTTTTAACAGAATAAGTTAAAATTAAAAATTTTCTTTTATATTTTCTTAAGCAGTTTAATACAATTTCTTTATTAAATAGATAATGTTAAAAAATGTCCATGCATATTTAATTTACTTGTTTGTATTAATTTTAAATTGTTTAATATACTTTACCTTCAAGTGTCACTGTTATAAGTTAAATTTTCTCTGAGCGTATGGATTCTGTGTTAATAAAGCGCCTTAAAAGAACATTTTAACGATAACTATCCTGTTTATGGTTTTTTATATAAAAAATTAAGCATAATTCTCATGAGTAAATTAGAACCTTTATTACGTTTGATTAAAATTCAAATAAACTCCTAATAAAACCAATTTAAATGATTTTTTATGCTGTTTAAGTTTTAAATTTTCAACTTAAAGATGTAACGTAAAAGATGAAGAAATTTTTATAAAATCAACTGCTGTACATTATTTAAGTTTCAATTATTATTTTTAATTAGTTAAATTTGGGTTTTTAATTTAAGATTTTAAAAGTTGAATTAACGTTTGAAATATGAACAATTAATTTTTTTTAAACACATTTATTTTACTCCAAAGGAAAACGTACATATTACATCGATTCTATTTAACCAAACTAAACATTACTTTCTAAGAAAACCTATGTTCTAGAGCTATTCTGTAAGAGATTGTTATTAAATTTTAGTGAAATTCATTTTCTCTGGGTTTTAGATTTTAATTAAACCGATTATAAAATTATAGTTTTCCTTAAAGAATAGCTCAAATTTAAAATGAGTGGATATTAAAACTGCATTTTAAGTTATGTTTTATAAGCTTACGTAAATGCGTATATACGTAAATGCTTTAAACTACTGTAACTATATATTATTTGTATTACGTTCACATATATTTACATTTTTTAATTGTGGTGGTTAATTTAAAAAAATCTGGCAACACATTAAAAGTGATTAAAGACAAGACTTTTTAAATTAAAATCTTAGGAACTCAATTTTAATTATAATTTAAGTGGCTTTAGTGTATGGTATAATAGCAAACATTTTTTTATTATATTTCCAATTCCTAATGATATGAATGTTGCCAAATTCAACAAATTTAACCTAAATTATAAAAACTACACATTGACACAAATCTGTAGAACACCGAAATGTAAAATATACTTTATTAGTTTTATTTATATTTTTTTAGTTAACGAAAAACAAAAGTTTACATTTGTTTAAAGCGAAAAGAACATTATTTTAAATAAAATAATTAAAGTGTTAAGATCATCTTATTAAAATTTTTCCCACCACACAAGGGATGGCGAATGATGCCATCTTGCCCTCACTTTGAGGGACGTGTGTACGGTGATGTTCTATAGCGTGGAGAGTCGTTATGACGTGAACCTGATGCGCCTGCCGATTTATATGCTTTCCAACGATGACCCGATGGTTCTGTACACAACGTTTTAAATCCATATTAAACATAGTTTGAAAAAGTAACACATTACATTAAATTTACTTGCACATCAATTTAAGTATATTTTGGATCAATATATTAAATTAAACGCGATTATTTTTTAATGTCTAGGAATTTAATTTAATTGTGCGTGGTCTTTTTTAAAAAATTTAGGACAGCAAAGTTATACATTTTTATTCCAGGAACGATTTTCTTTTTTTAAAGTTGACTGGATGTTCATTTTTACCTGTTGAAAAAGTATCGAGTTTAATTTACATATTTTCATAACTAACATTTCCCATGATATTTCAACTAGATTATGTACATTTGCTCTAAAATCCCAAAAACAATTTAAATTGTGTATATGTTCGATTCGAAATTTCCCAAATTTTAACTCTTATGATGTTAATGACTAAAAACAATGAAAAATTCTGTTGTTATCGTCCACATTTTTATTATAAAACACCATGATATATTAAATGTAGTAAAAATGTGTGATTAAAAAAATTTCCAGAATAACAATAATTCAATCAAAACCTTAAAATTAAACAAATACACAATTATATATATTTTTTTGTTAAGTAAATTAATTTCATTTATTAGGATAGTTTAAATATTTTTTTATAATATAAATCATTACTTCTTTTACATTTCTCATAATACTTATTAAATATTAATTGGTTAAAAAAAAATTAAAAAAATTTACCATAAGAAGACGAACTCTCTCTGTAATACTCGGGTTCATATTCAGGCTCGTAATGATGGGCAGAATAGGTGGATCTCGAATGACTGGCGGGAGGTGCACTGTAGTGTTCATATGCAGGCTCGGGGGTTTCGTATGGTTCGTCAAAACCGTAGCTTTCTTCCATTGCAATACGTGCCCGGTCTAAGATAGACATAATTTTTGTTTTAGCAGGCATCACACGCGGTGTTGTGACGGGAGTTCGAGTGGCAGTTCTCATTGGTACTGGAGGTCGTGGTACAGCCGCTAATACCAAATAAGACTCAGAAATTGCTTTCCAAACAGGGTAAATTCTTTCTAACTTGTGGTCTACAAAAAAAAACCTAATACTAAACTTACGTCTTAAAATCCCTGGTGGACGCCTAGAAGCAGTTCTACCACCTTCTTCCATGCCTGGATCTGATGTGATTATCTCCATTTCTCTCATTTGTTCTTGTCTGATGTTATCGTTGTTGTCTGGTATGAGATATTTACGTACTTCTGCTAGTGCAAAAGCTACTCTTGCGTGAGCTTCTGCTGGCGGTCCTAAGGCGGAAATTTCTACGTGTAAGTCGTCGCTCAAGTGGGCATATTTAGGATCTAACGACTGACGCAATTCTTCTTCCTTTTGGCGATCTTTCATAGATCCACGACCCAAAACTGCCATTTTACACATAGTTTCTTCTTGTAATCTCTTCATTGAATTACCTTTCGGTCCCAATAATTTTCCAACAAAATTAAACTGAAAAATAATTAATATTTTATAACTTCATAAAGGACGAAAGAGAATTGTAGACATTCTGGAAGTTTTTAATTCTTTTAAATATTTCCATTCAGTTCCTTTTAAACTATTCAGTTTGGTTGCGAAATTTCGTTTTTAATTGATTTATTTTTTATGACTTACCTTTGGATGTTCTCTAACTGGAACCAATACCTTAACCGCGACTTTCATTGGTCGTTCCCTATAAATATCGACGTACTTCTGATCCTTAGGTGGCATCTTGCCCGAATTTTGTGCCTTTTGTATTTCTGAAAATAAAAATTAAATTTAATAACCATGCGTAAAAACTTATATGTCTTAAAGTATAAGGATGCCCAGCAATTTGTAAGCCTGTAAAATTTGCTTACAATTTTAGTGATCAATAATTTTAAAAAATCCATTTAACGAATAAACAGATCAGATTCTCGTTATTTGAATTGCATGAGTTTCCATGTCAATTGGACTGTATATTAAAACGTGGAATTATCATGTTGTGCAGTTAACATGAATCATACAAAATTTAAAAAATGTGCAATTTACCAAAATACAAAATCCTTCATAATTTGTACGTAAAACTAAACTCATATTAACAATGAAAAATGATTCCTTGTTGAAGTAGGTGTTAGTAGTTATTTACGGTTCAATTTATTAAAGTACAATTAATGTGAATACGGGCCAAAGTTCAATTATGTAACGCTACGAACGACATGAACTGGAGTTGAATGTTCAACCATCCTCCCTTATGATGATACGTCCAAATATATATTTTAAAGTATCATTAAAAAATGAAAATAATATTTCAAATAATTCGACACTTATTGTTACAGATTGTACAGTGAGATCGAAAAAAAGATTAGTCAAAGTAAGCCATGAACAAAAATCGGCTTGTCTTTACTTAAACCACCACTATTTATTTCTTAATGTCAAATTGACGTTTGTCAAAAATGTTGTCCAAACAAATCAGAGCTTTTCTTTAGAATTCTATTTTTGAAATAGAAATGAAACAGGAAACGTTAAATGTCAATATTCTTACGTATGAAGAATTTCAGGAGCACTTTCCTATTGAACATTTTTGACAAACGTCAATTTGACATTAAGAAATAAATAGTGGTTTAAGTAAAGACATGCCGATTTTTGTCATGGCTTACTTTGACTAAATTTTTTTTTCGATCTCACTGTATAAGTTAAGGAGAAAATGAGAAAATTTATGATGAATGAGATAGAGGTATATTATTAACCTCTATTATTCGTTATGAAGATAGAAAGGTAATAAAAAGTGGTCACAGTAATGGTGGCAATGGAAAAATATAGTTTATGGTATTTGTGGTTTTTATTAATTAAAGGATTTCAAATTACAAATTGTTTATGTCATAAAACTATGACGTTCTCCATTACGAGACTAATAATTTTTTTTACTACTACATATATTCTACTCAACACGCATCTAAGAACGCGAATTCGATTAAGAAATAAATGTCACTCGATTTATAGCAATTTACTTAACGACCATAACAATTCGGGTGTTCAAATTAGAGCTTGTAGTAAGAGCAATTAATTTCTGGCTATCAATTCAGGTCGGTCTGGTAAAGCGATTATTCTTGACCCTTGACACAAGGGATACAGCGACCTATCTCTTACATGGCTAAATAATCGTTAGGGAGACATTAAAGGTACACTTTCGTGGAATTGGTTAGGATTTTTATTGATGACGGATTACCAGGAGACTGAAATTACACGTCACACATGAATATTCTCGAGAAGGATTTACGGAATAGCGAAAGCTGAGACATTAATGGATGGATAATCCATTTAAATGTATTATATTCGCATATACGAGGGTCGAAAACTTATTATAGGAATCGTTTCTGATTAATTAAGGATTTTTAAGTTTTCCAATAAAAAAGATAAATACAGGTGTCCAAAAATTCGCGGAACAGCTCCACACTACGGTCTTAAATGACGACAAGAAACCACGGAAAAAAAAATTAAAAAAATTCTAAGTTGTTTATTCTAAAATATTAACCTTTTTCTCAAGGTAAATTTGGCAACATTTTCTGTATCCATGGAAATAAAAGAGAACAATTAAAGGATTTTTTCGTGCCTCCGTGCAGAAATTATGCGATTTCCGGCCTAGTCCGGCAAAAACTGGGAACTTTCTGATGGTTTTACGTCGACATCAATGGCTTGTATCTTTCATGTGCTGTCATGCTGTAGATATTATATTTTTATATGTTTATATTTTCAGAATTAGGGCTTCCCAACATGAAAAAAAATAAATTCTCTAATACCAACATATTGATTTGCATGGATATAAATTTAATTGATACTTTTTATACATTTGCATTGATTTTGACTGAAAATTAAAAAAAAAAAAAACCTAAGAACAATTCCAAATAATGTACAGTAAAGGATTTGATAATAATTTCAGCTAAAGTTAATTAAAAACGACAGAAGATAAATGTACAACATGCGAAAACTATGTAAGTACATATAACGTAAATTCGTATGCTTTGGCTTCAATACATACTAATCTCTATACATTCGAATACAATGCCATTATCCGAATTATCCGTTTCGGATTTTGCAGTCAAAGGATTAGCAAGAATTCGAACGAGAACAACCCTTCACTTCTGATACGACTAAATCCAGCACTTTGTAACAATAAATCTTATTGTAATGGAAGCAAAACAGCCGACATGCTTCAACGTATACGTATTTCCATCCTTTTGGTAAATGTATTTGACTTGAGGAATTTGTAATTGTTTAACCACATACTGGTTGTTTAATAAATTGGTCAGTTGACAACGAATGGAAACAACAATTACGCTAATATGTAACCTTTGCTGTAAAATAAATTTTAGTGTTTAGAACTTTACTAAGACGCTTTTATTAAAGCAAGTGTTGAGGTTAAATTATTATTGAATGTAGGTTTGGATATCAGAACCTACATGAGGCAAAAAACGGAAGAACTCTCCATTTTACTTGTTATACCCATTTGCTTCTAACTGCCAATTGTAGTTTTTGTAAAACTGCTTAGAGCTTAGAAATTAAGTAAAACAAGAGCAGCACTAGGGCAGCCAAAAATTTAGCACGGGGGTGTAATTGCTCCCTTGCACCCCCTAGGCGGCACCCTTGACTTAGTTATTTAAAATTGTTTACGCAAATAAAACAAATATAAGGACATTATAAAACAAACTGTACACAGAAACAAATTTGAAGAAATAAAAACAAAAACAAGAAAAACATAAATTAAAACCGCAAAAATAAACGACGCCACTGTTAATGACGACAAGAAGCGTTTATGTGATTAATTTACAACTGACGTACACAAACTGTCTTTGTTATACTCGAGGTTTTATTAAATAAAGTATGTCTTTTATATTTAAATAAATATAGGAGGAATAAAATATAAATACTTGGAGCGACATCCATTTTAAAACCGGCGCGAACATAAAGCACGTTACGGACGTAATCCTAAAACTTTATTCCTTCCTTATTTGGTTCTGTATAAACTTAACTAGTTAATAATAAACGATAAACATGTGTAGCCATCGAAAGGAAAATTCATAATTATTAATTACAAAATAAGCATTATTTTAAAATGGCGCGTATAAACGCTATGATTTGCATAACGCAAACTAAGTGTACCAAAAATCGACGAATGTTTAATTTGAAACAACGAAACTGGTGCATTTACCTTGGTCAAGAAGCCTGTATGCATGTGGACATTTAACCTGATCAATCAATAACTTCTCCGCCAAGAGTTCCCGAATATATTCGCTGGCTTTTTGTGCCCCAGTGCTCGAATCGTCGTTTCCGGCTTCTTCTCCATCTGGAACTTTTTCCGAAATACTTTTACGTTTAAAATCACCTGGATAACTCGGATAATCACCGTTAGAATCGTATTTATCTGCCATTTTGGACGACTGATTAACCGGTCCCCTCACAATAATACGAAGTAGTATACAAGTGTTGCCAATTGCCGATGTAGGTTGCCACAGAATAGTTATGCGTTTTGTGACAGATGGCGTGACGTGTTTCGAAATTTCTTTTATAATTAGGAATACCAACTTAACTTTTTGAATATTTTTATAATCACAGTGTTCTTGACATTTATTGACAAAATTGACATTTACGACATAATTGAAGCTATAAACTTGTATTTTATTGTTATTTCTTCAATTTAAATAAATTTATTTATTAAAGTATCAAGTAAAACATAAATCATACGCAACTGGTAAAAATTCTTTATGATGCTCTTGTGTGAAGTTTGAAGTGGGTATACTGAACTGTACTAAACGGCATACAAAAAATTTCTAATGAAGCGGCACCGCATAGTTCAATCCACATTTCAATCTATCTTTATAAATAGTATATAATCTATACCTAACATAAAAATAGATGGCGCTGCATTTTAAAGGGCTGTAATTTTTATTTTTCATAAATTTGGCGCTACGTTTGAAATGTTGTTATATGAAAATCGAGTTTACTGACCTTTTAATCATTTGGAGAAATAATCGAATCGGAAAACCATTATTTTGAATACATATTTTCCTTATAATTGTCGATAAATTTCAACTAAAGATGGAGACAAAATTAAAATGTCTTCAAAAACGTATGCTTTAATTTCCATATATTCCATATATTGCTTCTTGTATTATATTAGAGTTGTTGAGTTGTTGTTATTATCGTCGATGATATTATGTATTATGTATATGAAGGGTTGCAGTATTAATTTCCTAACTTACTAATTAAATAGAAAGTGCTTTCCTCAAATGAATGTAATGAAAAAACATTCAAAGAAAAATATGCACTTATTATTTATTTAGTTTTATTTGCTATGAAACACCCTAGGGATTTCCCAGTATTGACATTTAAATAATTCATGCATTGTTGTGTATATACACATTATATTTTGCTTATTCTACCGTTTCAACACCGTAATGTAAAATAAACGAAATTTGTGATGTTTGAGACGAGTTCTTAATGCGTAAATATTATTCTTCAATTACATTCTACAGTTTCATTTAAAATGTCCATTAATGTGACATTATTTTAAAAATTGTCTGAATATAGTATCACAAAGAAAACGAACATTCTTTTTAAAAATAAAATTAAAAAAATAATCATGTATTAAAAATAGAAATTACATATACATATATTACGCCAAATTTGGATTAAATATGGATTAACAAAAATGTAATGCCTTAAAACAGCTTTCTCATACAAGACTGACTGCACGAAACAATTTCAATTCCCACTCGAAGTAACACTTAAGTGCAAGGAGGTCTTTCGTATCAATTTATTACGTTAAAGACAAGAAATCTTTTGAGAAAACTTGGTGGAGTAAAAACTTGTTACATAACATATGACTGTCGGTCGCAAATATATCTACGACGATTTTTTCCGCAGTACTTCTCAAGTAATTTAAATGGAGCTTTTACGAGAAAATCGTGTACATTTTACGAATGAATATAGTTTTGCTTACATGTAAGTTGTGTGTAAAATGTCAGATCGCGGATATATTTGTTATTGCAAACGATAAAGATAAAAAAAAACAATTTCTTTAAGATCGTGGAGACATATTTTGCTCATAACAATGTAACGTAATAAATATGTGTAATGGAAGATTTATTTCAAAATTTATTTCAATGTGCTTGTAATAAGAAGAAGAAGAAGAAATTTTCGCTATAAACTCAGTTGTTTGTCTAATTAATTTTAATTCCAGACCAAACTTGAAGGGCTTTTATCACAATCAATGAATGCTAATGAAAATGCTAGTAACTTCCAAACGGACTTTATAAATGACTCAGATGAGTAGAGTACTAAGTTACGAAAAGCTCCTCGCTCCAGTGCAAATGTGCAAACTTGAGTAATGCAAGACATTATGGAAACTTTCGAGTTTGTTGTTGTTTTTATTTTTTCTGTGCATTTACCATTAAATATATAGCTATTATTTCAAATATTCAAGACATCATAGCTACACTACATTCTTAAATAAGTAAGATTCAAACGTCTCATTTTTTGAACTTTTCACGTACGTCCGTTAATAAAACATTATACTTAAATAATAAATAAACGTTGGTCGGAAATGTAGTAACAGATTACGCTTTTCTGTCATGATACAGTGTATATATTCTGGCGAGAATATTAAATTAGGTCCATTTATTGCACTTAAAGTGAATTTTTATCCGTAAAAATGTAGGTAGTGTGGTAATAAATTATGTTTCCATCAAAATATCTTTATTTACGACGCCTTGCGGAATAATTTTCATCGTACTGGCCAGAGATGGCCATTTATATTCCGTTGAGTATTGTATCTATGACAGAGTGTTTAGTGAACAGAGATGAACGTGAACTGGAAATATTCAAATGGCATTAACTTTTGGTAAAGTGAACCGATCTATTCAATCGCATAGTAAACTACTGAATGGGGTTTGTTTAAACAACATTTGTTTATTTAGATAAATATTTAGTTAATGAATATTAAAAAAAATTTTATTCTTGATCATGCAACTAAAAATTTGACATCAAATATTAAAAAAAAAAAAAAAATAATGATGAGAAAAATAATAATTCCTTAATGGATAATATTTACCAAATAAGATAAGAAATGTACATCTTTAATTAAATCCTTAAATTCGAATTCAACCCAACCTAATGTAATTAATTGCTTTCCTTGTTTTCTTGTTTTTTTTTCTGCTCCTTCTTCTTAAATTGTAATGGTTCGATCATTCCTGAATCTTATCCTAACCCAATTTATTCGTATAATTTATAATGGGTATAATATTCCCTGGAATATCAAATCCTTTCAACTGGAACTTATTTATTCTAAATCAGAAGTCAAACCAACCCAGAGGAATAGCGTTCAAACCATTTTTTCTCACGATTTTTATTTGTAATGGGAAAACTTGTTTCTTGAAAATCACGACGTTAATTTGGTGAAGCTGGCTAGCTTTCTCAAAGTTTTATTTTATTATTTTTCAATTCTTTAATTTTATTGGAATTGTGTTGTTTGACGCGGTTTTGTAAGAATCGGTTTGAAGGTCGGTTTGTTGATTTGTTTTTTATTAATGTATTAATTTTTTCAATTCTTTCAGTGTGGACTGTGTGAATTAGTATATTTTTGTTAGTTTGTCCGTTTTTCGTGTTAAATAACCTGGAATTTTGGTCATTGAATTTATTAATTGATTAACATTTAAAGAAAAGTCAATGACGAAAATTAATAATAATAATTCATGAGATCTCCTACATATTTTTGTTTAAATAAAGCAGTTTTATTAAAAACCTTTTCATATCAAAATTTTTAAAGATGAATTCACATAGAAATCGAGTCTATAACGTTCGCACCCGTCACATTATCATATTTGTGCTCACTTTCTGCTCCTCTACAATGTCTGTAAGAGAAAAACAATTAGGTTTCGGTCCATTCTTATCTGATTTAATTTTCTGAACAAAATGTTTGATAATTAGGTTGATGTTAGTATGAATCATTAAAACCTTCACGATTACAAAGTGAGAATACAAAGTACGACCGAATGGTCCACTCGACTCAATGTTCTTCGAGAGAAGCATGCTCATGAAATATTTATAGAAAACACTATTAGTGTCAAATTCTTGGTTGATTATAATACTTACCTCTTTTTTTTTCTTGAGCGTGCAACCAAATTATAGCTCGAGTTGTGCAATAATATATTTATTACTAATAGTAATTTATTAGTAATAAATATATTTTATTGCACAACTCGAGCTTTAATTTGATTGCACGCTCAAGAAAGAAAAAAAAAAGATATAGAAAACACAAAATGGATGATGTAGAGCTGTTTGTTTCATGCAGAAGTTATTTTAAATTAAAGAGGTTTTGTCGAGGTTTTGTGTTTAAATTTTAAATAAATAATGAATAAAAATCGTAAATAAGTTACATTTTACATTTCGGTTTGATTAAAAAAAAAAAAAAATTGACCTAGTTAATTCCGTTTAATTTGGAAAGCAGTAGCTTAATTTTTACACGATAAAATACTCCGAATATTTTATCGTAACTTAATATAGAATTGAACTCTGAAAGTGTATAATTTACTTTAGGAAAGTTTTCCCTATTGTGAACCTTACGTAAAATAATGTTTACTTGATATAAACTTTGTTAGATGGCAATATTATAAATTGAGTTCATGTACAACAAACTTGATAAAACAATGTGGATGTTTTGTTATTCACTGGATGTCTGTAATAAACGACATCTAGGAAACATGTAGGTAGGATATATTATAATTAACCGTGTGGAATAAATGCATTTAATACTTTGTGTTATTTAAGAAGAAATAAAACATTTAAACCAACGCAACGCAACGGTTCGAGTAATAAATACACAGCAGCGAAGCGTTCAAAGCCCTGCTGCAATAAATAGAAGTAATGATACTAATAATACGTCGTATTGTTTGCTCTGAAGAGTTTGCCGGTTCCTGTGAAAAACGTTATATCTCACTCCGACACGTCTCTAATCCATCATTTTAAGCATCCCATATGTCAGGATTTTCTTACCTTTTGAAATATGATTCCATATATTCAACGGAACGATAATTTACGCATTCGTCCGATAAAATAAATAGAAATTCGTACAAACAAACAAACCAATATCGACATCATTTGAAAAATTATTTCAATTTATTTTGAAGTTGGCAATTTATTACTGCCATTTTTTTCTCACTGTCAGCAATTGTAAACGGCACGAAAAATTTTCCAATTAACTGGAAATCGTTATCGTAAAATAGCATTCGTGTATTCGGGAAATTGGAATTAGATTGCACGAGATTGGTTATTATGTAAAGCGAGTTTCAGTTTTAAATCTTAAAAATTGGCACAGAACCTCCATTAAAAACGTACTTTGTAATATTAATGTATCTGAAAACCACAGAATTCTACTTGAACATTTTACAGTTTGAAAAAATTTAAAATGTATGTATGTCGAGAAAATAAAAAAATAAATATATTTAAAAAAAAATTTAGTGAGAGAAAGAAAACCATAGGAAATTCGTGCTATTCTCTCGTTAAAATTTTCAAGATACAAATTACAACATATCGTGCAGGATTGTTCTGAATTTTTTTCTTAATTACATAAGACTAAAATATAAGAAAAGTTCATTAACACGAAAGCTCTGACGAGTTTCCAAGTAGATAACGAAAATAACACCAGAATAACAAAAAGAAATACAGAATTCATGAATATTTTCATGTAGTTTTCCGCATTGAAATTTTTCTATCAACACGATTTAAATGAAATTAATTCAGAAGCCTTTTAATTTAATTATGAGCTTCTAGTCGAGATCCCATTAGAGAGTTTCGTTGGCACCGCTTAATTATATAACTTGTTAGAATAATTACTTTTGTAATTTTCGAACTTCGTTTGCGGAAAATTTTAAGTGATCCCGGCATTTAAAATTCAAATTAGTTTAAATAATCATTATGCACAATGAAATAAGAATGGGTCATACACAGGCTGCGCTTTTATCGAAGCTCAACTTATAGTAATTGCGTAAATGGGTAATGCGAGTCTTAAACTCGTTTTTTAAGAATTTTCATTTCTAATTCCATATAATATTTTTATAACATTCTATATATTATTTAAATATCTATATTGTTGGATACAAAAATTCAGAATATTCTGATGATAATGATGACTTGTTAGCCTTGTTCCATTATTTATATTATTATTTTTAGTATCTTAAGGTTCGAAAACCAAATATCCTTTGAACAGAAATTAAAGTCAAAAATTATCTAATAGTTTCTAATACAACACATTTAAGTTGGAATAAGTACGCCTTAAATTTTCGTGTGGATATGATGTACTATCATTGACAGAGTAAATGTCGTACCAATAAAACCGAAACGCACGTCGAAAATAACGACAAATGTCTTCCTCGCATCATGCTGACCGTATTTGAGAAGCAGGAATTTGGAATTTGGAAGTAGAATAAATTGCAATATAATTACTAATTTGGATTGCGGAATAGAGTTAAAATTTGATTTTTGTTGTAACAATTGAATTCGAATTAAATTATACTTTACAACAATCTGAAATTGTATATATTTAGGTCAATGATAGTACATTTATTTGGATGTTTTGTAAGACCATAAAGCATAATTTACCGTTTAACATCGAAAGACTAAGTCGTAAGTCGAAAATAACTCCATGAATATATTTATGGGAGGGACGTGAAACGGGTGTTTACTAGACGGAATAACAAATCACTATTTATTTTTTCATTGTATAATCCTAGTTAACTATATTCGTTCTGTATAATTAAAATTAACTGTTTGTAGATGATTTAAAAAATTTGTAAAAATATATTTTTTTAAATTTCAGATACCTAAATGTACAAACAAAGTCTGCAATTTAACCATGAAGACGTTTCTGAATGCTAGTCAAGATCGGATATTGCAATAAAAAATGCACACCGAAGTGAAAATCGAAAATGAACGTAATTCTTGTCACGGTGAGCAGTGGGAAAAACTCTTGGGTAATGGATCCGTCCCGACTGTATTACCGGCTCAACTGCCCGTTCCACGAATGGAAACACGAAGAATGTCGAACAACAGCTTACTCAGTTCCTTTCATCGGGGATTTCGATTTTCCCTCGGTGGGTCTAAAGATGACTCAACTGGACATGTTTTCAGTAGGTAGGAACTGGTAATTTGTTTTAAAAATAATTTTTGCATTATCGTTATCTTTGTTAATGGGAATCTTTATAACATTCACATTAATTCACTCTTCCTTAAGGAGGTTACATGTTACACTATTTCTTTTCTAATTCTATTTCACATTGGAAAGTATTACTTTTCTGAATTTTTTTTTTTTTATTAAAATAGTAAATATCGGACTCTATTTTGCAGGACACGCTATTAGATTTTTTTTTTTTGGTTTTACTTTTTTTTACTTTTCATCATTTATTATTGATCATCTGTATCAGTATTTATTTGTAGTTAATTAGCCAGTATTTTTTTTTTCATTTGTCTTGTGAATGTAAATTGGCAGGATTTAAAAAAAGATCTCACTGTTTTAGCCATATTTTAACAAATTTTACATGTTTTTTGGCCTCTTTTAAAATATAGCCATATTTTACTTCTTTTTCGTCACGTTTTAAAAATACGAAAACTAAGCCTTTTTTAACAATTTTATTTGATTTTCAACCCCTTTTAAAGATACTAAAATTTAATCATATTTAAGTAAACTTTACTAAATAAATTGAGACAATTGGAAAGGATTTATTCGGCAAAGAACTTGTTAAGAAATATAATATAGAGATGTAGATATAGATAAATACAGGGTGTTCAAAGTTATCTGCGCACTATTGCTATCTTCGTTATTTTTGGAGCTATTTTTGGAGTCGGTTAAATTAAATTAAAATTAAATTCCGCTGATTACAATGCTTCACACAAAAAAAAACAATTGCGCATCACATTTCAGAGCCAACTCAGATAATTAGATTTTTTTAAATGGAACACCCTGTATATTTATGTAGCAGTCGGTAGAAAATGAGACATCCTGTATATTTTAATTGATAAAAAGTTAAATTTTACATAGAATACTCTTCTAATAGTACAACCGTAAGATGAAAGGCCAAATTTTAATATAAAATAAGTAAATGAGTATCAAAGCAAGTAGTTCGAAAATGCGACTGGCAATTGTTTTTTGAGTATGCCATTGTAATCAGTAGAAAAAACTACACATTTTTGACGTATTAACCAACACCGTAGCTTCTCTAATAACGAAGTTATCCCATGTGCGGTGACCTGTATTAATGTCGTCGTAGCTCTTTTGTTTTTCATTTCTGGGTTATAGTAGTATAAGAAGATTTTGTGCAAAATTTCATTTTCTACCGACTGTTACATAAATATACAGGATGCTCCATTTAAAAAATCTAATTATCTGAGTTGGCTTTGAAATATGATGCGCAATTGTTTTTTTGTGTGGACCGTTGTAATTAGCGGAAAAATCACTGCATCTTTGCTAATTTAACCGACTCTGTAGCTCCAAAAATAACGAAAATAGCAATAGTGCGCAGATAACTTTGAACACCCTGTATAATTCAAAATTACTTGCTCACTTTGGTAGAAATAAAAATTGGAATACCTACTTGCAGG
Source organism: Lethrus apterus (assembly GCA_018397195.1). Lineage (NCBI taxonomy): Eukaryota > Metazoa > Arthropoda > Insecta > Coleoptera > Geotrupidae > Lethrus > Lethrus apterus. Next base: position 4,677 of record JAFFZR010010294.1, on the reverse strand, counting down.
CAACGTTATTTTCTTTCTTTTCAACTTCGCGGAAACATTCTTTCAGTAACATTGAAAATTTTAATTGTTGATAATTTAAAAACAAAGCGAATGTTTTCGCATGTGTTTTGCGTTTTATATATGTATGCTCACGTATATGTATGTAAAAGCAAGTAAATAAACCGTTTATTGCAACATTTGCAAATAAATATTTAATTGTAACACCTATAAATAACGTTACAAGTATTTATATATAATTTCAAAGGGAATATGATTATGATGTGTAATTAAAAATAATAAATTAAAATAAATTATGAAAGATTATATAACGTTAAACAAAGATTAACTTACCCATGAAAATCCAATGCATCCAATTGCATCAGATAACATATCGCCCAAAATAGATGGAAATGAATTCCCTGATGGAAAGTAAGCATGAAAACGTGGATGTTGCCAATGTGTAACACCAGGCATTATTTTAGAATCCACATCGGACATAATATCGTCCCATTCTTCAGGTTCTTGTGGAGCTTCGTTGGGCAGCAGGCGTTTCAAATAACCTGGTTCTACGTTAGGTGTAACCCGTTTCGAATCAATCGTATCCAAATAAGCACAAATGTAATCCACCATTTCTTTACCGCGACTTCTAAATTCTTCTATATCCATTTTAGATATAAAAGGGCAATTTTACAACAAATTAAAAGACCGATTAATAATTAAATACGGATTGTAGCGAGCGCACGGCACTTATGCGCGATTTATGTAAAACAAGTTTGTCGTATCGTGATTGTTTGCCGAGTGATGTTTTGGTAAAGTGAGTTAAATCTTTTATAACATATCCCCACTAGCCTAGCCTGACTTATACAGTTCCGAGTCGGGAGTCCCACGGATGACGTACGTAAATTTTCGAAAGGCTTCCTTTGTAATTGACATAGTTGCCCAGGTTATGGTCGTTTGAACTTGCACTTTAAGGCGGCTTATGTAATTCCGAATAATTCAATTAATGTCTTGTCGATGCTCTGATAATTATGCGATTATTTTACATAAATGCCGGAATAAACGCGCCGATAAAAACATTCTAACTACATTTCAATTTTTATTTTTATTTTATATCTTTTATTTATTGTTTCAATGTATATTTTTTACTAATTTTAGTGCGCTTAAAAATATCGCAAGTAGTTTGCAAATCCATGTACCATATACATACAATACGGTCCGAAAGTATCCCCCCCTACATGCTAACTTTTGAACGGCTGGAGCTATCGTTATGAGAAAAAACAAGTCGATTTTTAATTTTTATGTTGTCAAAAATTCGATACAACTTTCTTATTTTAAATGGAACACCCTGTATATTTACGTTTTTGGAAAGAGAACGGAGAGACGAATCCAACGATACCGCACATGTTCAACTTTAATTTGAAAAGTAAGAAGATATGGTGCTTCTGGTGAAACCGGAAATGGAATTGGATTTTTGACAACACCAACATGTTATACGTAAAAATTAAAAATCGACGTGTTTTTTTCTCATGACGATAGCTCTAGCCGTTCAAAAGTTATCATACTTTTGGGCCGCACTGTATGCACAATCGAGACATAATGCACCATAGGGGTGTTAAGGTATAATATTTACTCATAAATAAACTTAATCAGTTTCTTACTCATTCCAGGCCAGCCTTCGTTCTTTTAAACTTTCTATAACTATTTCATCCATAACTATTCCTCGATAGTTTCTACAGTTCCTTCTGTTTCCCTTTTATATATATATATTGGTATTCCTACTTCCCATACTCTTGGAATATGCCCTTCTTGCTGTCTTCAAATTCTGTTGTACAAATTAGTTAGCACTTATAAACCTTTATTTCCAAAGCTTTTCCCAATTTCTAGGTTGTCCCATTGTGCGTCACCTCTTTTTACGTTGCCTCCAGTACTTCTTCTACATTTGTTTTCTGTTGTACTTCTGTTATGCATTCTCCAATTTTCTTCTTCATTTATTTCGTTTGTTGGTTCTATATGATATGTTGGAAATATTCTTTCAATTGCATCATGTCTTCTTAGTGTCCTAATTTTTCCGTCTTTAATTTTTATATATGCAATTTTTTTTTGAGAAATTTATAAAATCATTTCCAAAACTATATTTTTTTTATGTAATTTTCCCAATATTTTTGGTTCGCTAGTTTTGCCATTTTATTTGCCTTAATTCTTTGTCCATTGTATTTGTCGTGGTTTGCATTTATTCCACTTCAAGGTACATTTCTCATTTCTAATTTTGAACGTTTATTTCCTCTTTTATTTCTTTACTTCACCAACCGGTTTGTAATAATTTTTGTAATTCCTTATGCTTCCTTTGCCGTCTTTATTTTCATATTTTTTAGAGAAATGATTTAATTTTCTTCTTTCATTTTGCCCATTTTTGCTTCGTTCTTTTGTTTCGTTGTAAATTCTTTCTTTCCTTTTATCTTAGTTTCGACATTCTAATTATTTTAATTGCTTCATATATTTTTCTATTTTTATAAGTTTTGCAGCGATAATGACCAGGGGAAATTGTTTCACCTTTGTATATATTATTTCTTTCTACTGATTATTACATATTTTTTCTCCAATGTTGTTTACTTGTCTGTGTATTTGTGTATTTTTGTGTATTTGTGAGCGTAGAAAATATTAGTTATTATTAAATTATTATTCCTGATATTTTGTCCATGAACATTAGGAATATCATCATTTATTATCAATTGAAAAAATTAAACGAATTGAATGTAAATAAAAAATAAAATAAATGTTTTTTTTTAGATTTAAATATCAAAAGAAAATAATTTTAAATTATAGGCCATATTTCTTCTAGTAAAATTCATATTGTAATGCAGATAAAATGCAACAATTTGCAGATGCGTGGTTTACTTACATTTTATATTCATAGAAATGATACTAGTATTTGTTCATGACTCCGCACTCTTTATATAAGGTAAATAACCGACACATCATTGTTTCGTATTTCAATATTACACAATGTGAATCAAGGATTTTAAAAATCTGAAGACAGAACTTTGAACTCACTAATTTGTTCTTTATACCTGTGAAACCTGATGCAAATATTTACTTTGTGTAAGTGTTAAGCGTTAATGAAGTATGCCATTTTTATTAGCAAATTAATTGTTGTTAAAAGATCGTTAAAAGATTATTAAATTACAATCAATTTTGATTATAAATTACCATTTATAAATCTCTACTAAGTGCAATTGAATAATAAATTGAATAATAATTTTATATCTTAATTAAACAGAATACAGAATAGTTATGAAACTGTTCTGAAAATGATTTTTATATTTAATTTGACTGTTTTTCATTCTTTTTATTTTACCATTGGGTTGTTTTGTTCTCTTTGTTATTATTATTACTATTATTTGGAAACATCATTACTGTGTAATAATAATGAACACTTTGTAACAATTAAATGTAAATGTAAATGTAAGTTCACTTCACCTTTTCGACCTTCGTTGACCTTCAAAGACCTTAATGGTGCACATCATTGGATTCGTCTCGATAGCCGCTATCAGAAAACAAGTACTAAAATATACCATCCTATTTGAAAAAACAAAGTTGTCCTTCAAAGCTCTGAATTGACTCCACCTAGCAACAAAAAACCAACGTCATACAATAGCCCCCGTTGTCCCATGCAACTTTTGTTTCAAAAACCTTTCTATTACCATCATACTTTCAAAGTTATTCTAGGTGGCAATATCTGGTGACTCACTCTGTATACAGTACGGTCCAAAAGTATACCCCCCCCCATGATAACTTCTGAATGGCTGGAACTATCTTTATGAGAAAAAACGTCAATTTTTAATTTTTACGTACAAAATGTTGTTGTTGTCAAAAATTCAATTCCACTATTTTAAATGGAACATCCTGTATATTTAGACGTTTCTGGAAAGACAACGGAGAGACGAATACAACGATGCGATATGTTCAACTTTAATTTGAAAAGTAACAAGAGCAATAACTTTTCTGCCATTTTCTTTGTGTTCCTTACTTAGCCATAAGGTAATAAATAATTTTAGTGTTAAATAACAAAAAAAAAAAACCATTAATAGACATTTACTAACTAATCAGTGACAAAACAAATAATAAACAAATGGAAGCAAACTTTATAAGAACTTCTAGCCAATTTTGCTTAAAAAAAATAATATATTACAGAAAAGTTTTTGCTGCCTATCTTGCTACTTTTCAAAAGTTGAACATATGCGGTATCGCTGAATTCGTCTCTCTGTCGTCTTTCCAAAATCGTCAAAATATACAGGATGTTCCATTTAAAATAAGAAAGTTGACATTGAATTTTTGACAACACCAATTTTGTACATTTTTATCTACAGCCGGTGCATAAAGTAGGCTTTTACGCTCCACTCCAAACAGTGCGTAAAGTAATTCATTATGACACAAGTGATCTAATAGATTCATTTAACACAAGTAGTAGTAAAGTAAATTATTTGACGCGCTGTCCAATCAAACGCCACTTGTCGACACCATAGATAATATAACCTACTGGATAGAATGGACTCTTTCTAACAAATGCTATAAACCTTAATGGCTCCATCTGCATGCTTTGGAGAATATTAAAATATCAAAGCTTGCTTCGATTCAATTTATATACATTTCAAATTTATGTATTTTAAATCATCCATATCAATAATATTTAATATTAAT
>JAFFZR010010293.1:0-34389 GCA_018397195.1 Lethrus apterus | reverse complement strand
CTTCTTGTGACCTATAATTTTTTAGTCTACAAATATGAAATAAATAAAAAAAAGTTTTAAAGTTAGTACTAAATTATGAACATACATGTTGCTATGTGCGTTTATATTCAATTCAAACTAGAAGAATTACAACGAAAAATATTTATTTATAATTTCTTCTAAAGATCTCGCGGGCCGGATAGAAACTTTTCGCGGACCGTTGGGCTAGACAATAAATGTTGCAAATTACATTGGTACAATACATGTTCGAACAGATAAAAGAAACAAAAAATATATGCAAATAATAGAGTAAGATAAAAGGAACAAAAATATGAAATTACAAAAAAAAAATTACAATAAAATTACACTATGCCAAACTGTACAAACTGAGCCTACCAGCTTCTCATCGGAAAACAAAAGTGTCCGATAAGCAACGAAAACCTAAAAATTTGTCTCTTCCTGTCTCTACGTACCACACACTGAGGCGAGGCAAGACGAAGCGAAGCGGCGCGTAGATTCGTCGCTTGATTGCTCGGGAAACATCTCTCGCGACAACTCTTCGGTTCGCTTCTCCGCGCGGCGATTTAGTGTGTGGGTTCCCATTTGATAACGTACGTTTTTCTCTGGCGTAATAAATTCCCTTGCGCTTCGCTTCGCTTCGCCGCGCCTCCGTGTGCGAGTACCTTAATAAACTGACAAATAAAATATATATTCATGAAAGTGACCGTGTTATCGATTAACGGTGCTTAATGGCCGCGCAACTAATTGAAAGGTGTTAATATGACCACAAACCGACATTATCCGACTTGAATATTGATTCGTTGAGGGCAGATACGTGCTGTTCCGAAATCCCACTTGGAAATGAAATGAAAGACTCAAGGTAGAAGTAATCCAATTCCAACGTTTTACCTTTTTTTCTAGTTTTGTCTTAAGTCATAAAATGAATTATAATGCAAAATGATCCAACAGCGTCGCCGTTCAGTTCTTCGATCTCTGCACTCAAGAAAAACACTGCACACGACAGGCAAGCAACGTTTATTACTTTATGCAACTATTTGCGGAGATTTTCGAGTGACTGGACAAAACACGTACAGGATACGCCGCGTCATAGCGTCCACCAGGGGCGTTTTCTCATAAATCCTAACTGAAAATCAGCAGACCGGTAAAACGTAAGACGAAAGCGCCAAAAGAATTCGCAGCACAATCGGCTCCCGTAACCGTAACTATGTGTATTTCGTGCCGACGAATCAAATTGGCAGCTTAATTGGATAATCTGTAATTAAGTAACTTGTGTATGCAGTTATGAAAGTTTTTAAGTTTCAAGAGTTGTATTGCGCAGAAAATACATTAATTAACAGAAAATATCTTTTATTTATTTGGAATTATCAATTATTATTTGGTTTTGTTTGTAGATCTATATCTCATGTAACTCAGCGACAGTTTGGATAAATGAACGCTGTGACCTAGCGAATTCGATATTTTAACAAATATTCGGGGGGCGGTAAAACCCGCCTGAGTTTCTCTATCTATATAATTATTTCGAATTATTTTCTACCCATTCACACAAAATTGGGTTTTCCGGCATAAAAAAATAAATATTTTAAATATCAATGACACGACGAATGTGTGCCCTTGACGGTTGTTAGTCTAGATAAAATAAAACAGACTGTTTTGTCTTCTTCGCGATTAATTTTTTTATTATTTTGTTTTTACTGTTATTTTTATTTTACTAGATCTAACAGAATATCTAGCAACCCTAGTTAATATTTCTTCAAATATAAGTCATCAGCTTCTAATTCGTTTAGTATATCATACTGTTAACGTCGACATCCGGCGCTACGTATTTGTGTGCACTAACGTTTCCTGCTGGTCGCGTTTCGAATGCGACTTGCCCTCAAGATCCCATAGTCAGCCCGATCTCATTTATATTGGGTCGCTGACCCACAATGTACGAGCCGAGAGGCGGTTGAAATTCGCACACCTCCGTGGGAATAATGCAATTACGGTCCGCACGGCGGTCGAAAGCGAACCTCTCGGTTTTGATTTTGTCCAAGTCTCAAGGCATCGAGGAAGTCGCACAGTTTTTGATGCGTACTTGGAGCTTTTTGCGACTCTGATAGGAAATCGATTATTAGAGGATAACGAAACGACTAAGTAGAGGATCGATATTCCCAAGGCAAAAAATGGCAAAAAATCTAAAATTTTAATACGGCTCTCACGCCATCAAAATCTACTTACCGGAGTTACCATTTAATTTAAATTAAAAAATATATTTGAATTTTGATATCAAGGGTTTTGTGGTTTTAATTCGATATTTCGTCCAAACCACATCTACAATTCAAAATAATTTTTTTTATTGATTTTCTCCAATCATTGAAAAAACTTCTAAAATTCAACGAATTGATCAACTCACGGATTTGTCTTAAAATCGCACCACTTATCATTCCTACCATCCTGATGATGTACACAAAAGTTTTTTGCGCGAAAGCTTCCGTTCGTCCGTAGTAATCGGTAATGCAGGCGAAAGTGATTCAAAAAATCACATTTTTCGCCTATAACTCGCGAACATCGCATAACAGAACATCGGGACCAGCTTTATTCAATTCGCCGTCGTTTTCTCTATAAGTGGCCATAATTTAGTAAAATTTCGGATTTTTTTTATTTTCGTCAAAAATCGCAATTTTTTCAAAGGGTTGATTTTTTGACGATTTTCGCCATCCCTCGAATTTCGTTCAAAATCGAGGTCTAAGTCAAGTCGATTGCGCTGATGACGAATATGACGACCATTTTGATCTACGCGGTTCGAGCACAAATGTTAAAAATACCGGCCAATGTAACTGGACGATCTCACATTCTGACTGCTTATCTCGGAAATGCGATACGATAGAACGATGGGATCTAGTTTATTGAATTCGTCGTCTTTTTTTCTATTACGAGTAGTAACAGTAATTTGATCAAATTCTGATACTGATAATAATCTATGCATTTGTTAGTTTTCGTAGTAGTCCGAGTTTAAAAAACATATGAGATTTTTGGTCAAACATCGCCATACGAGCCAGTCAGATTAAGTGTTTAAGGACAGATTGTTACAGAATGACAATTTACTCATTTTGTTTTATCCAGACATGGGAAATCACCATCCAACGCTATAATTTTTATGCGACCGTTCGACAAACAACGGAACACTGTTGTAGGTTTAACGCACTCACAAACATCAGCAGTTTACGTCCGTCGCTGTTTACGTTACCCGCGCCTCAGTCTAAACAAACGACATTCGCCCAAACAAGCGTTTCGAAAAAGTCACGGCCGACTTAAATAGGGCAACACAACCGGACATAACTTGCACGTTTTTCAACGTTTCGAGCAATTCGTGCGTTCTGAGCAATTAATATGTTTCGACGTTAACGACCAAAACAAAATCGCTCCGAGTCGAGGAAAAATAACGCACTTTACGATCGTTTTAAAAACGTCAAAAAGAACAACATCGTCGCGTAGACGACGTGTCCTTTCGTGTAAACACGAAACTTTGTCGACGAAGTTTGCCCAAATAATAAGCGAGCGCGTGTTAAGTGATACGACACACACGGTTTTTTTTCAGAGAATGCACGGCCCATTTGTCGAGACGTCGCTGGTAAACAACTTGATATTTATCGGCGGACAGGTGTGAAACACGTGAACTTGCGAGATGTTTCAGGAAAATACCATCAGATTTTGGCTAGTGTTCATCAATTAATCGCAGCTCTGTCGACTCAAAAAATATCGATAAAATGGATATTTTCTGCATCTCAACGTATAAAACATTGTCTACTAACATAAAAGATGTAAACAGCATTAATTTGTATAGTGAACACGTCCATGCAGATATCGCGTAGGCCGCGTGAATAAATCGATGCGGAAAAGCGTTTTCAATCGGAATTAACGGCCTCGATTTGCAAGTTAATTCATCAAGAGACGTCGATCGACATTATTCAGTCTGATGGTGGACGTCTCGAAACGCAATTTGCGTTAATCGAACCCTCCGGGTGTACTTTTCCTTTCACGCCGGGCAACGTTACTCAGTCTGTCCGTTTCACGTCGATCTGCGCGAATATCCATAAGCGACGATCATTTAGATTCTCATTAAACTCACACTGTTCGTCGATGTTTCATCGTGCGAGGCGCTGAACTCGCGCACACGTCGACGGAATGCTAAAATCGTCGGATATTTTCGAAGCACGGCTCGTACTGCTAAATGTATGGGCGATTGAATTGAAGAGGCTAATTGCGTCGTAGGTGTCGCAACGAACGTCACGCACGTTAAAAATTTCGTAGGCGTTGCCGATTAATCGATAAGAATAGCTTAATCGACGCTACTGAAAATGTGCGTTAAAGCACGAAACTTGTAAAAAAAGTCCGGAGAATCCATGTGGATGCCGTTGTGTTCACATTGTCGGATGGTTTCTGTCCTTCTTTCAGTATCCGCGTTGCTGCTTCTGCTATTATAATTTCTACGCTATTCCATCTTTCTTCCACATTCTTACTTTTGTTTGCTTCTTGCAAACTTCCTTTCAATAAATTGTCGATATTTGTCTTTGCACTCTGCTTCTTTCAGATTGTTTGTGTTAAACCTTCCTCTTACCACAACCATATACATAAGATGAAATAATGTTTAAAGACCTCAGCGTTGTTGCACTCTTGAAGCAGTTCCAGTAACACAAAAACCTCTAAGATTTTCATATAACTAGCAACAGTGTAACATCCAAAATCAAAAAATTAACATCGCTTTGAACAACAACAAAAAAATTAAAATAAAGGAAAAAAGTGCACTTAGTTCTCAACTCATGGCGAGCTTTCCACCTGATGCTCCACAAACGATCATATTCCTTCATTACCATCATTATCGCCGACATCCACCGGCATCTTGTTTGTACAGAAGAAATATGCAAGCGAGACGTTCGTCCGCTCCGTTTGACCGATTAATCGAAACGCGTGTAGACCGGTAATCCAAATCGACGCACGTCATGATCCGACAAATCGCATTACCCATGCGACGCAGACGAACAGGTGTACCAACTTTGCCAAGCTTCGACGCAAAACGTCGACGCTGATTGCCCACGTTGATTAATTGAGTGTGTGCGTTAATCGTCTAAAGTCTAAAGGAAAACGACCCCAGACGCCATCTATAGGAAAAGAGTCACAACAAGTCCGAAATGTAAAATCAAAAATCCTAAAATATTTAAAAATGTAGTTTCAAGGTAAAATATAAATGTTATTTTATAAAGTCGTGTTTATTGAATGTAGGTTGGTACCAGTATCGGCATACTCGATTTACATTTCATTTACTAACGTTTTTGTTTGTCCAATCATAATACCAATTTCTCGACGTTCTTGGCTTTGTACATAAAGACTGTGTTGATTTTGAGCTCATGAACACTAAACACAAAGATCGTTTTCAACATGTACAGGGTGAGTCATTTAGGTGTCCAGCTTCGATATCTCTCTTATCATTTGATAAGCATAGGTTATAGAGCATACGTTTATTATCGAAATTATTATTTGTATATTTTACAGCCACAGTCTCCAATCTTTTTGATTTACAGGCTGCTATTTTTTTAAAAAATCAAAAAGTTACATAGGTGTAGCGGAACATCCTGTGTAAGTGATTTTAGATGTCTATAAACGTATGCACGATTTCGAATGATAAGAGAAATATCGAAGCCGGACACCTAAATGGCTCACCTGTACATTATATATCTCTTGTTTTTTAGTTGTTTTGAAACTGTAAAATTCCCAATTCGTGGCGTTATTTAATCTTTATGACGTGCATTGATTGAGCAACTCCTCTTATAATAGCGGTTCCATAAAGGAAACGCTAAAAAAAAACACAATCGAAAATAAGTGAACTGAATCAAAACGAGCGGTCATTAAAAGGCGATTTCGAAGCGTCCACTTCACGGTTTCGAAACGCGATAATTTACAGACTTTTTTGCATTTTTACGGTGGTGCGTCCGTAACGACTCAATGCGCAAATCGCGTTCCGGAGCGACAGAAAATTTGAAAAAAAATCGACTCGAAGCCGTCTGGAAATTTGTGGTTGAGTAACAATCGAGATTTTTTTAAATAATAAAACGTACAAGCCAAAATTGCGGCAAATCAATCAATCGATCTTCTCACATGTTAATCTGAGATGAGATACGTGTGCATAGTACAATAACAACAACTGCGCATCTATTATTATTCTTTTAATTTTCACCTATTTAAGGGACATGTATTCGCCATTTTCAAAAATCATTGACTTTTCAATTAACACGCTGTAACATTTTTCGAATTATATGTCCGATTCATTCTGACTCACGCTGTTTATTTATAAGAGAGCTTCGGAGCTCCTCTGTTTAGAAACTTAACGTTTAGGTTGCGATATCTACAACAAGAATCGAAGAAGACCTTGCGGACGAAGCGACCTCCGCGCTAACAAAACGACGAAAAAAAAAAAGATTATTCGACCGCATAGCGCCATTGTGGCCGGGCCGTGCCAGAAAAACAACCACGAAATTGTGTCTGGAGCCGCCGCGCGTCTAAAATTTAATTAATGTAACACCTTTCGGGACCGCTACGTGGCGCTTGTTCGTGATCTAAGATCGGCCAACAACGCCCCAGATCCTTCGAGAGGATACCCGAAAGTAAAAAAAAAAAAACATTATTACGTCAATGCAAATCTGTATTGTTCATTTGTTTTATGTTGTTTTCGACATAAATATCCTCAAGAATACGAACTCATTTCCATTTTGATATCAGCACGTAGCAGTTTTCGTAGCTTACATTCTTCATAATTCCGGTTGTTTAGAATAATGTAACTCCATTTCTAGTTTAATTCTAGTTTCTAGATTAGTAAAACCTCAACAAGTCATGGATAGCAACAACTTTAAACAAAACATTTAAAACATCAATAACATAACTGTGAAAATGAATTTCATCAATAGCTTATCATAAATCATAATGTGCGATTTATTTTTGTGTCACAACAAAAAACTAGTCAAAAATTAAAATATATGGATATAAAATGTAGATAAATATCTATCAGTTTTCGCAATCCAACCCAATTCACTCCTCTATATTCATTATCAAACTCAACCAAACTTTCTCATATGGTCTTCATGCTGAAACCCAATCCAATTTATGTGATTAAACCAATCACGAGTTGAAATGTGTCTCATTCTATCCATGAAAGTCTTCCATTCCAAATCCAACCCAAAGCAAAACCCATAAAATCGACTCAATTCAAGCCATTTAACGGACTTTCTTTGCAAGTCGTTTCCCATCTTTGACACCATCCAACTTCTATCACCACAAATCTGCAACTCTACTTGATTAAGCTTGTTTGTAATCTCGACCCAATACCAGTTTTTTTAAATCATTTTTTACATATTTTATCTTTTCTAATAAATAATTCGTCCATGCGAGCTACGTTTTTTTTGTCATCGAACCTCTATCGCCACAAACCCAATTCACACCAAGCTGTATGTCTTTTTTTAATGTAAATTTTTTCAAATACAAATTCTCGTATCTATACATTTTCTTGAACTTAATAACAATAAATCCTCAGTCCAATTCGTATATCATCAATCATCACTTATAAGAGCAGGCTTGGTTCACTTGTCATAAAAAGTGAGTCCCTACAAGATCTCAACACAACTCCTATTTTTAATGGATTTTGGTTTCAAACAAGTAGTAAAATTTCCACTTTCTTATTTATGTGGTGGAAGCATGATGGTACAATAAGACAAATGGAAATAATGTGACAAAGAGATTTTTTTGTTTATTTTGATCAACTAGTCTACAATCGGTGTGCATTTTGAATATTGGGGCACAAACAAAACTTGAATGATACATGATAATTAATTTGGAACGTGACAGTGACAGGCAAACGTCAAAATTAAAATCGACATAACCTCAAACAGTTACGAAGAAAACGTCTAAAAATTGAATCACGAAGCCCGAAGACAAGTCAGGGTTGTGACCTTGCGACGATAGCGAAAAAAAAAATAAACTGGTTCAACTAGGTCGTATCGCATCCGATCTATTTATAAGACGTTTCGAGCGATTCCGAACGTGCATCAATTGCGGACAAAAACACGGCGATATGACGAGCGCGTAGGTTGAAATTATGGGGCGTGGGTTGAACGTATGGGGTGCGTATGCCCTACATTTATTCGTTAACGCTGCGACATATAAAAGCGTTCCAACTGCGAGTTTAAAGAAATGTTAAGATTTATTGGGATGACAAGGACGACACACATAACCAATAAGGGGTGTATGCACTTACGTGTTTGTATGTAGCTCGCGGCGGCCGTCAGATTTGATATGAGGACACTATTCACCTCCGATTCCCACGAATCGGCCATAATGGCACGATTATTTCATCAACGAACGCACAAAAAACGCGATTTTTAACACAAATGGGCACTTACGGATATCTATGGCGGTTGACAGTTCAAGACTGAACGTGCGTGCCATCTGTGTGCGAATAGACACAACAAATCTCAAAAGAAAACAAATATATAAACTTTCCCTTATTTAATTTTATACAATTTATATTAATAATATTATTTCATTAAAAATTAGATACAACATTTATTTATTATATTTAGGTATAGGCATTTGGAAATGACAGTATAAAAAAAATTGCCTAACATTGGAAGGTAATGTATATCTATATAAGATGGCAATAGTGATTAAAATATTTGAATAAATGGTAAAAAAGTGTCAAAAAAGATACGAGTCTACATACAGGTCTACAGTATAAATGTAATCTATGGTGCAAGGGATTTTGCTTTTGCTTATGTGTAATTTCATTCATTTGAAATCTTGAGAGGTATGCATATCATCTTATTATTATAATTAAAACTGTTAATGTGGGGTCGATGTGGGGTCGAAAAAATCACAAATGTGATATTTGCTACAAGCTGTGTAAAACAAAAAATAATGTACAGCAACATAAGGAAATACATACGAATGAAAAAAATTATAAATGTGATATTTGCTCCATGCTATTCATTACAAAATATAAAATGCTGAGACATTAAGTGAAACACACAGTGAAGAGTTACCAGTGTTTTGAGTGCGGGAAAAATTTTACATATAGGGATAGTATAATAAAACACCTACAGCTACATAAAAAGTTTTCCTTTAAATGTGACAAATGCAAGAAGGTTTTCAACCGCAGTACAACTCAAAATTAAATAGTCACATCTTTATAAAACATATGAAAAGTTGTAATGTGGTTTTGGAGAGATTTCAAGTCAAAAATAACGTGGTCTACGGTGAGAATTTTGATGTATTTGTTACATGTTATCAGTACTGTCTTGTTTATTTACAGGTGTAAAGGCAATTAATTGCTTGGAACGAATAGGCAATGTTGCTCCAATTGAAGTGAAGGTTGAACCTACTGACTCAAGTGAATCGAAACCTTTTAATGTAGCCATCATATATAATGAGGAAGACGTCGAAGATGGAATTTCCTTAACAAATGATTGTGTAATAAATTCTGCAATCGATGAAGTAAAGCAGGAAAATCAATTAGTAAAGTTAGAAAATTATGATGATGTTGATTCAGTCTGTGAAGAAAAGCTAGAAAGTGTTGTTAGATAAATAAATGAGCATGTGGACTAAATAAATTAATATATTAAACACCATGCTTATAATGGTTGAATTGCATTTCCTCCTTTGTATATTGGAAAAATGTTCCTTTGTTTAAATCTCGGAAAGATTACTTAGAAAGTCACTGACTGAACGTGCGTGCCATCTGTGTGCGAATAAACACAACAAATCTCCAAAAAGGAAAAAAAATATATACTTTGGCTTATTTAAGTATAGAAAAAATTGCCCAACATTGGAAGGTAATGGTGCGAAAACATGCACAAGTTAAAATTTGAATTAGTTTATTAAAAACGCACCGACGATGGTACAACAAACATTAGTTTATTATCGCTTCATACTCTAACCTAGCAAACAAAGAAAAAAAACCTATAAGGCGTTCATACACAAAAAAAATGGTAAAGGTAAATAATAATAAAGGAATGTAAGTCAACGATAACAATAAATACGGAAAAAATTACTTAATAATACTAGCGGTGACTTGTGCACTCAAATACTAATCAATAGGTAAAACTATTATTTTTATATAAATGACTAACTACATATTGTGGCAAATAAGAATAAAGTACCAATAAATATAATTATTATTATCATTTAAAAAAAAGTAATAAAATACATTAATAGACAATAAAGATTGTCTAAACAATTTTAGGTTGCAATTGATTAGCTTGAAGATCAACACAAGATGCTTTCCTTAACTTTATTCTTATATGAAATAAAATATAGTTAACAATATGGCTTTGAAAATTCAATTTCATAGATACATTTGGCATAAAAATTAAACACTATATTTAATATGTAAAATCAACGGTTAAAATTACATTAAAATCTTGATTATCGCTGAACAAAACTTAAAGGAACAAACTCTATATCACAGATTTGATGACTCGACTCGCACTAACCTAAATTAAATTGTAAAGGTGCTTTGTTCATAACCTCGTCCCTCATCCACCGACAAAATGAACACATTTCTTTTGGTCTTGTAACGCTACGAAAAGTGCAAAATGAAGAATACTTATGTGCATCTATGACGTGACCTGCAATTACTGACTGAAACTCATGTACAGTGCAAAACTTATCGCTATGATGAAACAGGCACCGACAGTGAAAAGGACGATTTTTTGTTGAATTGCTCGCATTATCATCGAGTTCATGATACGGGACGATCGACTGAGTTCTTCATTCGTTTCCCTCAACTGAAAAACAAAAAATTAATTAAATAAAATAAAAAATATAAAGGCTGAGAGGGGCAAAATAATAACAGAAGAGGAAGAGATAGTGTACAGGGAAAGAAGGAAAGTAGAGCAAGTAAACAAATTTAAATACCTAGGAGGAATCATAAATAATAAGGGCAATCTAGATGATGAAATTAATGAACGCCTAGTAACGACCGGAAGACTATTATGAAATAAAAACAACATTTTTAAGCAAAAGAAAAGTTCCAAAAGAAATTAGAGTGGAAAAACCAATCCTTATATATTCCTGTGAAGCGTGGCCGATAAATGGAAGACAGAAATGGAAGTTGAACAGTATGGGAGGAGCTGAGAACACTGGCCAAGGACAGAAAGCAATGGTGAAAAACATGGAAAAAGGGACCAAAAACTCAAACTT
Source organism: Lethrus apterus (assembly GCA_018397195.1). Taxonomy (NCBI): domain Eukaryota; kingdom Metazoa; phylum Arthropoda; class Insecta; order Coleoptera; family Geotrupidae; genus Lethrus; species Lethrus apterus. Next base: position 23,166 of record JAFFZR010010293.1, on the reverse strand, counting down.
CACTATAACCTTACTTAACGGTAGAAGGGTTCGGGATTACGTTATACATACAAAAATGAACAATAAACACATCACCCAAAATAAATACCCTCGCTCGTGATCTCTGCATTGTTTCCCGTTGTTCGCTCAAATTCTGCAGTACTTGCGTGCCAATCTCCTGCGTTTCCAAAACGACCCGATAACCGTCTTCCAACTTTCGACCGGTCCGTTCTATCCGTTCGGAATTGTCGAGGAGACGCTGCTTTTGGTCGTTGTTGATCCTTATATCGTTCATATCATCGGCCGAGTCATAACCCAACGCACCCTGTTTCAACGATCTCGCCTTTATGTACTCCAAAGTTAGTCGCTTCAATTCGGCACGATAACATTCCAGTTTCGTCTTGCATCTTTGACGTTTCCTGTGTTCGACCTCTCTAACCTCCAAATCCATTTGCTCGAGCTACGATTTCAAACGAATTTCAGGTAAGACAACGTTGTGTGGACACTCACCAATTCTTGCGCCTCCTCCACATGCTTTTCGATACCCGAGATCAGCTGCCGACGATCCTCTAAAAATACAAAAAAAAAACAAAACACGATCGATCCAAACAACAAACTACCGACTGAAACAAAAATCGGACGAAATCTTACTCGTTCCCGAAGAACTCAGTTGGCCGATTTGGGCGGTTATATCGGCGGTGAGGATCGAGTATTGTTGCTCGTAATTCTCGAAAAGCGAACCCATTTTGTTTTGAGTTTCGACGACTCAATTAATTACAACATTCACAACACGCGAGCTTCACAATGCTTTCCATTAGATGGCACCGCACGAATTCACCAAAAACGTAATGGGTGCGCGATTTGAGTTATTTATTTACTAACGTATAAATCATGGTATAAATAACATCTCAAACAAAACCCTCAAATATACTAGTCAGTACTCAATTAGGTCTGTTCCAACAAATAATTCCAAACGGTTCGGGATTTCATCTACAAATGAAAACATCAATTTCATTTGTGACTAACTTCACTGAAAACTGAAATTTCCCCTTTGTAGGTAGAAAAAAATCGTTTCGAATCGTTTATTGGAACAAACCTTGTATTTGATTACCGTTTGCTAGTTTATTTAGTACGCACGAGAGCTATGTTTAGCTTCAAATGTCATATAAAAGAGTTCACAAACATTCCGTCAGATAGAGTGCTATCATGTTTTTTCGACTCTGTCGGTATTTTGACAGAACCTTCCTCTTCCGTTTGCGTTGTTGAAAGGTTGGTGTAGCATTTTTTCTTATCGTTTATTCACAATCATCCCTTTTTATATCAAATAAATATGGCTGTCTTTTAGTTAAAATGATCGTATGATCCTATATCATTACATATGTTCGAATATTTATCCGAAAGTAATTTTTTTCATTTACAATTTTAGGACGCAAACATGGTACAACGACTGGTTTTCAGGCGACGATTGTCGTACAACACAAAATCCAACAAAAGACGCATGTAAGTTGCATTTGTTTAAATTAACGAAATTTGAGGTTATGTCGTAGCACGCCCCGTTTTGTATTTTTATCCCCGTTTATCATGATGATACCAAGGCTAGAGTCCTGATACCAGTGACGAAAAGCCCTTATCGTTCGTTTTTTTTTCAAATCTGACACTTCCGACGGCAATAACCTCAAATTGATATCCAACGTTTGTCGTTTCATCGCTTCAAATTGCAGCGTTCGCACGCCCGGTGGTAAACTGGTCTATCAGTATTTGAAAAAGACCAAAAGGGTTCCGAAATGCGGACAGTGCAAGGATAAATTGAGAGGTATCGTGCCGGCTAGACCGCAAGAACGTTCTCGCATGTGCAGGCGCAAGAAAACGGTGAAGAGAGCGTACGGTGGTGTGTTGTGTCACAAGTGCGTGAAAGAGAAGATCGTCAGGGCGTTCCTGCTCGAAGAACAAAAAATCGTAGTGAAGGTACTGAAAGCACAGGCTACTACGAAACCCAAGAAATAAATTTTGTTAATAAATGTGTAATTTATAAATGAGGTTTTATTTCGATTATCGAGTGATATATATTTTTCGCTTTTTTTTACAAATTGAGTCGAGATTATGGCATTTAAGATGTTTAATTAGTTGACGATTTGTATGTAGTATTGAAACTTCCACTATGAGCAATAAATATTTCAATATGTGAGCATAAATAATAAGGTTTAGTTGAAAACCGTTTTAAACATAATTTATGTTGTAGTTAAAAAATTAAAGGAAAATGTTATGTAAGTCCAAATTTTGTTGAAATGTCCATGTCCTTGTTCAAAGTGTTAAAACTTATATATTTATTAATCAGTCAGTGTTGTCATCTAAGAAAGCAATCAAGGCGTACTTTAATTTACTTTTTCTCTTATATGGTATTATTCTGATGAGAAAAGAACAAAAATATCGCCAAGAAAAAATTATGGAAATCAGAAATATTACAACATTGTTACTTGGAGGGGGAAGTGATCGAACAAAATTGTAAAATATAACTTTATTTCTTGGAAAAAAAAAACAATTTCAAATATAATAAATAATAAAGAACTAAATGTGTACTTAACAATGAAAAATATATGTACACAAACTAAAAATAATACGCTTTTAATCCAGAAAAGGTGTTTAAACGACACACGTGCGATTTAAAACGTCACTCTTATTAAGTACCCAATATTGGAAAATGGACGCATTTCATAAAAAAATTGAATGTGTACCAGAGAAACAGGCAAGATTAAAACGCGTCACGTTTCTTAAAACTAGCGCGAAGTCGCGAAATCTAAGGCAAGTCTAAAATTTCTCCTCGAATGATATGCCAAGCTTCATCTTCAGATATTGCGATAGTTTCAAAATTGACGACTTTGTATAGTATAGTCATAAGAATTGTCTAGGAATCGGTTCTTTTTCATATTTACAAAACGACCATTTCAATATGCAACAGTAATAATTTGCCTAAATTTACTAGAATAAAGTCCGTTATGGAATTGAAAATCTACGTCAACTTTTTGTACATGTCTTCGAGTTGCGGCGTGAAGTAGGATTTGATTTGTGGTCGTTTCGACTTCATAGTGGGCGTGAGGAGACCATTTTGGACGCTGAACGGATCCGGATGCAAATAAATATCTTTAACCTGAAAGAAAAAAAAAAATGATTATTTTTTTATATTTTGATGGATACGGACTCACTTGTTCGAAGGAGTGCAGCCCGCCTTCTTTACCCCATGATAACATGTCGTCGAAGATGAGTTGTTTCACTTCCGGATGATTGCAAAGTACGCTGAAGGTTCCCGGTATGCCATTTTCGGTCGCCCAACATTTTATGACGTCGACGTCCGGTACGACTATTGCGATAATACACGACTGGAAAATAAATCCACATAGAAAATCGAAATTATCATCATACGTTGGAAAATATTTTGCGCAGCTACGGTTTTCTTTTATATTTTTATTTGGTATTTCAACGCCAACTATGCTGACATTTTTTAACATTCTGGGCCTGCACATTTTTACCAAAAGGTGAAAACCTCAAGCAATAATTTACCTTTAAAGACTCGCCATGTACGAACACTTGATGAACGTATTGGGATCTGATATAAATATTTTCAATTTTTTCAGGTACGATGTATTCCCCCTGCGACAATTTAAAAATATGCTTCTTTCTATCGATGATCTTCAAAGTGCCATTCTGTAAACCGACCAATAAAAAAAAATACCACGTAAATCGAAAGCAATTACCGGAAGCCAATGCCCGATATCTCCGGTGTGATGCCATCCGTTCTCGTCGATGGTTTCCTCCGTCCTTTCGGGATCCTTGTAATATCCCTGAAACACGTTCGTGCCTTTCACGCAAACCTCACCTTGGTTATTTTTAGCCCAGTATTCCATTTCGGGCACGTCGACGAGTTTAACGCAACAACACGCGACCGGAGGTCCGACGTGTCCTGGTACGTGGTCGCCTTGCACCGTTAAAGAAATGGGCGCACAGCATTCCGTCTGGCCGTAACCTTCGACGACCTAAAATTACCCGTTAAATTAACGCATCGATTATCGTTGGTGACTCACAAGGCATCCCAAAGCACAGCGCGTAAACGTAAGTACGTTTTCCGCAAGCGGAGCAGAACCAACCAACATCAACCGGAGTTTCCCACCCATGCCTTCTTGAACTTTCCGGAAAACCAACGTGTCCCAAAAACTGTTATTCCGTATGATTCCCCTGCAAAGATTTTTCATCGTATTCAACGCCGTGTGATCAACGTCGTTTGATCAGTTACCTTTTAATTTCGTTTTCTTTGGAGCTCATCGCCATGTTGTAGAGCATTTTTTTGATGCAACTTCGACTGATTTCCGATTGGACTTTGTCGTAGATCCGGTTGAGTAGGCGGGGAACGGCCGGCGTGACGGTGGGACGGAGCGCTTTCATATCGTCCGCTAGTCGCCTTATGTCGCCCATGAAGAAACCGACGGCTGCGCCCACCAAATACATGGCGTTCTAAAAAGGATTGGAAATTTTTGGTTGAAATCGTTGAATTGTCGAGTTTGGGGTGTTTACCTCGCAGCATCTTTCGAGCATGTGCGCCAATGGCAAGAAAGATATCATGACGTCGCTGCTGATGGGGCGATGATCGCCCAATTGGATGATCACGGCGCATACGGAAGCCATGACGTTTTCGTGGGTTAACATGACGCCTTTTGGATTTCCGGTTGTGCCGCTCGTGTAACATATTGTGCACAAATCGGTTGGTTTTGGTGGCTAAAACAATTGAATATAAACCTATAGAAAAGGAATTACTAGTCGAGTGGCTTAGTCAGTAGGTCAGTAATCTCAAGGTGTAAGGTTCAAGTTTTAGTGGAGTACAGATGGACAGTGTAACTTTATATGCAGATTTAAGTTTATAATATTTCCGACTTTGAGTTGGCCTTTCTACCGATTAATTAGGTTTAGTCCCTTCCTCTCAGTCCTTATAAGTTCCTTGAACTGGGGACAAGTGGTGAGAGGGAATCAAGGGAAAAAAGCCCATAACAATATCAACTCAAACCATTTCAAACCCATTGAGTAAACTTACCAATTCCGGATGAAATTTCTTCGAACCTTGTAGTTCGACGTCTACGAACTTGACGATTTCAACGCCTCGATTTTTCGCCCTTTGTCGGGTCGCCGGTCGGACGTCTTTGACGACGATGAGTTTTTGGAGACAACGCGGCGCCCTATCCAAAAGTAGGTTGCATTTCTGATCGTCCTCGCAGATTACGACGCTTATGGCCGCTGCAATTAAAAAGTTATAAAAAGACCATAACAAGACTAAATTCCATGGAAATGAGGTTCCCGAGTCGTATAGAAAATAAAACTAAAAGAGATAAAATAACCTACAAGTAGAACCCATGACCATGAAAATAGAATAGAGGTATGGGCGGACTTCTAGAGTAACAATCTATCTGTAAAAATCGGTAAAAACTTGTGACTGAATCAGAGCTTTGGTGCCCTCGGTTGTCATTAATCAGTAAACAACAACAACAAGAACAGAGAACAGGTTAGGATCACTGAGGTTTGGACCGTCGCCATACTGAAGACTAATAGCAAATTACGCGATAAGGATTGATCACAAGAACTATGCTGACGAGGACGAAAGAGTCCGATACTGCGTTCCACATTTATGCAAGCGATTCAATTTGTACTGCGCGAGCGACTTAGTGCTTTACCAATAACAATATTATTATTGGTCTTCGATTGCAATGCGAACGTTCTATTTGCGACGGTTTATTTTGATTTCGCGGCGAAGTTAATGGACGTCCGTCAATAGTCTCAATTTCGCGAATTAAAACAAACAACGCTCTCATCTTTGAAACTGTCGCGGCCGCAAAGTGTTGCTTTTGGCAGGTTCGCGCTCGACGAGTATTTTTAGAAGTCGCGTGCGTTATTCGTAATATCGTCCGTGAATAAAAATGGTCACAATAATTTTTTTCTTCGTCATTTTTCGTTAACTAAGTACAAAGAAGATACAACATTTTTTTCTGTTGCGTCACTTTAGGGACATCTCAGTACCGTCTGGGCTAACATGGGAAAATTTATCGTTAACGATCATCTGTAATTTCATATATGGGTTTTTCAAATACATGGGTTTTTCATACATATTTTTTTAATTAAAACTCTCACCCTGTTTGATAATGAAGGCACATGCATCGGGGCCCAAAGTATCGTAAAGTGGAACCAAAACCATACTGTAGCAGTAGACCGCGTGTTCGGTGAGGATCCATTCGGGACAATTTTGGGCGTATATTCCTATGTAGGTGTCCGTTCCCGGTTGTAAACCGTGCTCGATCAATCCCGATCCGAAATTTTTCGCCCGGAGCAAGGCTTCGTTGTAGTTGAGCCATTGGTACGGTTTGTTGTACGACTCTCTCCAACCTAAACACGGACCGTTATCTGAAAGCACAAAGGAGGAAATAATTTTTGGAAAATTAAAGAAATTATAAGACGCAGACATTCAGATTAACAACAAAAAAGTATCCACAAAAAAAATTGGAAAAAGCATCCCGTATAAACCCAAAAAAATTCTTTAATGAATTTCCTAATGAAATATGAGTTTTTAAATAAAAACTGATCCAAAAGCATCCATAGAAAATTGGGATTAGCCAATTTTCTATAGATGCTTTTGGAAGTAAACGATCATTTTGACAAAAAAATGCATCGATCTTTAAAATGTTTTTTTTTCAAATATTTTAAAAAATCACCAATAAATTCGGCCTCAGAGACCACGTGCCCAACCTAAATTCTACGTTCTAAAATCGATACCACGTGATCATTTCGAATTCCTCGAATCGGCGAAATTAGCGATCGATTAGTTCCTAACTGTTTCGTCGAAAATCTGGCACGACTTAGTAGGCAATTAGGGTACTTCCAATCTAACGGTTTTTTTAATCGACGCGCGACAAATGCAACTCACTCGATTCTTTGGCGCCGCGTCTAAAGCCGTCGTACATCGTCCTCGTGTCTTCGTACAAATAGCTGACGAATTTACCCTCTCGGGCGTCCTTGTAGAATCGCGACACGCGTATCAGCTCCGGTCCCTGAAAAAAAAACCGAAATATTACCAATAAATATCAGATGGAGGTAAGAAGCTTTTTAAGAATGTTTACCATTCATTTATGAGAACACATTGAAATTGGTGTGGCATTTATAAAAATCAAAAAAAGAAAAACGTTAAAAAAGTTTTAACAAGTTTTACACATGAAAAATATTATCCCATTTTGGGGCATGGCGGCATAATCTTTGCTGTTATAGTCTTTAACATAAAAGACCATCAGAAGAAGAAGAAGAATATGTAGAAGAAGAATGAAAGATACAGAAAATGAAAAAATGTTGAGATGCAATAAAGATTAAACAGAGAAATAGAGTACAGGGCTTGTAAATAGGGCGAGTTAAAAATGAGTCGAGCAATGATGATGAAACCAAAATCCGCAAAAAAGGCGGTTCACTTTAAATCTCTGATCAGGAATAAATTTCAACATTGTTGATCTTCACGTGAAAATCCACAATTCCACAATGAATGAAGAAAGGTCTGTTCGTTCTTTAATGGTGATTGTCGCGCAGAACAAAAGTCAATAAACACAAGACGTCACCGACAAAGTAAATACCAACGCGTCAATAAATAAAACGTGTCTTTCACGCCGATCCGATCGAAACGCCCCCATCGCACGCAACAATGAACACCCAATTAAATTTCGAAAAGTCGTGCAAAAATATCGCGCGCGGAATCGGCGGAGCCGGAGTCGTTGACATTTACTAACCATAACGCGTTACACGGAGGAAGTCGTCGGCAAACATTTATGCATCAAATGTCGGCGTTATTCATTTTCATAGTTGACATAAAATATACGCCGGGTTGCGTAACAACGCAACAACATTCATGTGTCATTGCGAAGGAATAAAAGGGGGCATCATAAATAATACATGGGTTATTGTCGGCGGCGCCCACGCGCCCGCCCCACATCCGAACGATTTTTTTCCGGACGTCGTCCGACGAACCTACATTTCCAGGGCGATTTACAAACCGCGCGATGTGTGTTCCAAATGGTCTTCGTCAAGTTGCACGATGAAAAAATTTTGGAACGAAATGGTGCACGAGTTTGTAAAAAAAATTGGTGTTTCGTTTATTTTCATCGATGGAGGTACAGAGAGGACAAGCTAAAATACCGACCGCAGGGTTGGCTTACATTTGGTTGAATTGGGTTGGATGATTTTGAAAACTAAGCCTGTCTTCTTGATAGAAAAACTTGATAGAATTAAACCTTGGTATAAGTGGCCAAGACAATACCATTAAGTTGAGTTATTCTAAATTCTATCATCTGTCTGTTCTATGTACTTATCCAACCTAAGTTCGTCAATGAGAGGATCTCCAGCAAAATGCTGGAAATTGTTCAAAAATGAAAAATAAAAAAAAAACATAAGACCATGCAAAAGCAAAAATCTTTTCAAGGCAGTGCAGTGTCTCGACAATATATACAATAAAACCAATATCATCAAGAATTTCTGTAATAAGGTTTACAGGATTACTGATTTTTTTTGCAACTTTGTTCTGGAAGACTTTCACCACATTTTGCAAAATAAAAATTATTGTTTGGAGTACATCTGTCCATCGGCAACATTTCAATATTAAAATTACAAAAAATATCACCATCCAATGGATTTCATGCCATTGGAATCAAATTCCGAAAACATCCATTCGAAAAAAGCCTGTAAAATCCGTAACAACTTGAATGTTTTAAAAATCGATTACAACAAATCGTAACGTCGCGTTGGATTTGTATATTTGAAAAAAGATTAACGAAACAAAATAAGCTTTACGACGTTGTTTATGTCGTAGAAAACAAAACGCAATCGTCCATTAAAATTCTTGGCGTTCTTTTTTTAAGAGCGACCTGGACGCCGGCCAACTCGAACAGCCTTTGATTTCGTCGGTTTTATTTCCGATACGAAAACACAGATCGATCGTGATTTGTTTTGCTCGGCGACGACATCCAAGGCTGTCCCGATCGATAAAAATTGATCGAGTTGTTTTGCGTATTAATCGGAACAAATAAACGACTGCTGATATCTTTTGATAAAATAAGAGAATAATTATAATAAGCATGTTTTTAAAGACGTTTATTTTTGTCTAAAAACTGTTTAGCGATGCGTTCCGATTTTTATTTATAATCAGCAATATTTGCTGAAAAAAAGATATTGCTTCCCGTCGACTAAAACGGATCAAATTCGAATTCTGCATTTTTTTTGCAAGATTAGATAACATCTAACCATACTGATGAGGACTGTCGACCGAAATCGAGGCATTTTCGAATTAAAGGCAATTTTCACTTAACTGTTGAGTTGCTCAACCTTGTGGTGGGTTTAATAAGATGAATGTTTTCAAAAACTTCGTAACAAACAGGGATTAAATTTTGTCAAAAAAATATCAATTAATTTTGCTTTGTTTTAGGAGTGGAATTTAAAGTATCTGTTAGGCTTAACCTAGAGTTGCTAGTAATTTTTTCGGTGTTCAAAAAATTGTATTTAAACCCAATCCAACAAATTTTCTTAAACAACGCATTACTTATTTTGCAATGGGTTGATTGACTTTGATTTGGAGTTAACTATAACTAATCGCACAGAGTAGTTTTAAGCAAAAATTCAACCTTAAACTAACCCTAAAGCTCAGCCCAATGGAATAGGTTGGTTGTAACGAATGAACGTCATTCAAGCTCCAAACAGTGGCTACAAAGGTGTCGTTTAATCAGTTGGGTTTACAGACTTTGTTTGTCGACATTATCTTAGTTTTCTACTTTTGCTTTATTTTTTATTGGGTTTATTGCTTATGTGTTGTTTAACGAGTTTGAATGAGTTTGGGTTTAACGACAACCTAATCCATTCCATAAATGTGTATCCTTGAACGTCACTTACCCCAATATAATTTAAACAATACCATGGCTGTAAACCCAACTCACCCGAAACTAGTACCATTTTCTTAGTATGTAGAGTACTAGGTTACTTTAATGGTTAGTTACTGCAATTTTTTGTACTTAATACAAACACCGAACTTTTGGACTGTTGACATTTTTTTAAAGTTTTGGGTTTAATCTGTTTCGATGTATATAACATTTAACGAAAAGCATTCTTCGACGTTTTTTCGCTTGCTGTGATTTTTTGCGAAAATTTGGAGTACCGCAGGTTACGATCGACCTTTCCGATTTGTAATTTACATCAACATTTTAAATTTGCAAGACTTACTTTATATCTGTAGACGTCGCTTTGGTTGTTCATATTTATAGGTATGTGGATGGGTGCCACAGTGGCACAGCAGCACTTACAACACATGGCTTCACACTATTTAAAATTTTTTTGTTTACTAAATTCCGCGTTCACGTCGCATTTTTCGAACAGAAAAAAAATCGTTCAAACACCGACGAACTCGTCGCCTGATGCCCCTTTAATCGACGGCATGCGCGACCGTAATGGCTTTTTGGCTTAAAGTCAAGTTCACGCACTTTACATAACCATTTACCACTATTAAAAAAAAAAAATAACAACTGGTGGGGGCGAATCAAGTGGGACAGGTGTTTTCTAGAACGTTTAAAAATACAACTGGGAAAAATACAATTCGGGAAAAATTCCGGGAAAAGAATCCAAACTGACGATAAATGAACGCCTTTGGACGTCGTCGTTATCGCGATTCGTCACGAACGCATCGACGCCTGGACCCGTTTCGACTGAGCTTAGCTCCTTAGGGAAAACAAACGCCAGGAATAGAGCACGTCCCACTATAATTCGCATGACAATATTACGTAGACGCGACACGTTCGACTGTCGAAATTTTTAATGATAAAATTGACCAATTTGCCGGGGCATGGGGGAAGAGAGTTTCTTTATTGCGATTTTATTCGGGGAAAGTTTTATTAGCCTCCAAACATCTAATATTATTTAATAATAATAGTAATAATTATTATTATTATTACTATTATTATTATTAAATTTTGGTGGATTTGGTATTTTTATCTCATTGTCAGTTTTTTGAAAAACCTTCAACTATCATCTTTAAGTCATTTAAGGACCAGTTCATAAAAAATGACTCTTAAAATGCAAAATGCCCTACATTTTTTCCTCGAGACCAGGGGTTGTCATTATTCTTAAATTTGTTCCTTAAGTCATTATTGATTTTTAGTTTTCTTTTATTTTTTGCTGGAACGTTTTTTATGAATTTTTGAAAACTTTAACGACCTTTCAAGAGTTAAAATTTTGAATTTGTTTTTGCATTCATACCGATTTTTTTATGGATATGTTTTTTTTCTTCATTTCGCGAAAAAACGTGATCGTCACAATTTTATTTGAAGACAAATTTTAATTCATGCGTTGATTTTTCCAGATCTATTAAATGAGGTGTTTTTTCCAAAACGTATCAATATAAAAATTAAAAAAAAAAACAAAAATTCAGTTTTCATTTTTTTTAATGTGAAAAATTAAATTTTCAAATTAAAGCTTTCAACTGAACCATTCTTAGATCACAATTAAAGAATTAAGAGGCTGATTTTCCACGATAAACGAATAGCAATTTTTTGAAATTGGTTAAAATTTTCGCATTTTTGATCAAGTTTGAATATAAGGTTTTATCGCAAGCAGAACCGTCCGCCGAAATATCTTCTAAATATATTTGAATCACATCAGGGGATGCGCGTTTGCAAATTCGTATCGAAGGTTGTTAGCACGTCGTCGTGTTGTTTGAGCAAGCAATGTGACACGAAACCCATGACATTTCACGAGACTCTTTTTGGATCGTCGCCAAGGTATCACTTAAGGTCGAGCCGTACGAGAACGTCCCAAATTCAAGGTTAACATTTTTTTATTGAAGATTTTTTGATTTTGAGTCTCGTAGAAAATTTTGGAAATACTTACCGGTGCAATTTTGCATTGTTCGTCCAGTGGAAACAAAGGTTTTTGTGGAGCCGGTCTGCTAGCCAAATAAAACGCTGACGCCGCAGCCACCCCAGTAAGAGCCAGTGCACCGGCGCCTCCACCAATATAGTGCAAATATTGTTCCATATCTTCCACTGAAACAATTAGAGATTTTTACAAAACATTCTCATTTTTTTTTTTTTTAATTTAATTTAAAATTTATTTGGTCGACATCCGGTAATTATCGGTTAAATCTAAAATTCGAATTAAACTCATTTAGAGCAAGTAAATTCGTTCGGCGACTGTTTACGATCAACACGAAAAAGCGCCGCACAAAAATTACACAACGCAACCTTAAAGTTTAATAATAGAAGGATCGCTACATATTTACGAAGGCGATTTTGTGTCCGTAGAGTCTGTGCGGATGACTCATTCGTCGAGATTTTCGAGCGAATTTTTAACGGAACAATTGACGCGACGCTAGAAAAAAAACGCGCCGAACGATTCGTGAAATTGATTTCGATTTGTCGACGGAAATTACAAAAGATAATTTCTTTCGAGTAATCTACAATTAGTATTTTTCTAAATGAAAGATAATAAATTGAACAGGTTGAATGGGATTCGAAATATTTGGATAAAGTAGAAGATCAAGAGGGCTTAAATAAGAAAAGCGAAAAACAGAATAAATATTTTGGAAAATACGGTTTTGAACACAAAAGGAGAGATATTTAAGGTCACTCGATCGCGGTTTGCAAGGGATGATGTGGGAAAGGAAAAAACCGTGAAGGAAAGCGACAAAAAAACAAATCATATCCAATCCAATATATTTATAGTGTAACTTAGGCTTTAATGATAAATCATAGTAAACAAGAAAGATTTATCATTTTATATGAAAAATCGCTGCGTGAATATACGTTTTCAATTGTTTTAAATTATTATTATGTATTATATTTCCGAAGGAAACATTCACAAGTGTTACAAGTAGACAATCACTTCTGGCATTTAACAATCTTTATCGATCATCGATGATACACATTTGCAATATTTTATTGCTTCCTGTTGCACGTGGATATCCGCGTAATTTTTCCAAACTTAACGGTACAGTGAACACGAATCCGCCTTTATAATCAAGATTTGCTATAAAAATAAATAATAATAAAGAAATACCTATCGACAGTCTATTGGCTGGATTAAGTTGTTTCGTTTGTTTGGACCTAGGTGAGATCGGTGATGCTAATACAACTTTTTAAATTTTCCAAATTTCCATAAATAACCAAAATTGTTCCTAATTTTTTTTTTTTTTAAACAATTGTTGCTGTAAGTTTCAAAATTCTCAACTCAAAATTTTGGACGAAGTCCGCAAAAATGGCGGTTTTTCTTCACGATCGAAATTAAAAACGACGAAAAATAAAAACTGTGTTTTTTGCAAGATGGAAGGACTAATCTAAAAAATCCATCTCCAAAATTGCGTAATTTAATTTTTTCATCAACTCGTCGAACAAAAAAAAATCGAATAACTGTTACATCTTACATCACGAACAATAGACACATCGAAAAGAACGGTATCCCGATTAAATGGCGAGTGGTTTTATAAAAAAAAAACGTTTCTCTTCGACACACCAACGACCCAACAATGACGCAACGATTTTGGTCGACGCCGACCGCAGAAAAAAAATTATTCGGAGTAAACCGATAGATTGGCGAAGAATGCGTAGCAAACGGCACGCCGACCTTTTATGTACAATTTTAATGAATCGCGAGCAACTTTTCGTAAATCAGAACCGTTTTCGCCTCTTGTCGTATGACGATTACTTTCCGCTCGAAATACCGAATAACTGTACGTGTCGTTCGACAAATCAATCATGTGTGCGAATAACGTTATTCATTTGTCAAAAAAAAGATCCGAAATAAATTAATTTTTTAAATTGGATTTATAAGATTTCATTTGTTTTGGAAAAATTCCAGGAAAAACGAAACGTTAGACGATAATGTTCGACACATAACGACTCGATGGAAATACAATTTTCAAGAAGAAACTCCTAGTTGACTTGTCGCTCTATCACTTCGTGCTTTGTATGTACATAATCGAAGCTTGCCTACTTTCTATTTGTTTTCCATTTAGTTTCATAGAAAAATGACGTTGAATTTATTACCTCGAACTTGAAATGCATTTATTATGCGGCGAGTTCGACGAACTCGCGCCGTAAACTTTATTGTATTTGATGCAATTTAGAAAGGTTGCCATCGTCGCCATTACCACGATTCGTTTGTTTCGGAAAGGACACGTGCGATAAACGCCTCCGAATTTTTGGACGTCCCGTATTGGTATTCCGGACGGAGACGTCGGTCGTACGGTTTTAATTCGTGGGCCAATTTGTGCGTGACCGATTTCGACGAGAATTTTGTGAATTGAAGAAAATTTAAATTTTTTAGAAAAGAAACCAAAAAATGTTGGAACTTTGATGAGAATTCAAATCGATTCCAATTGATTTTCGTCTATTATTTAGCATTCGACAAAGATTTTTAAAACTTGGGTTGAGCAGAAAATTATGATAATTACAATTTTTTTTCAAGAGACCAGAGACTAGTTTCCACTACTAATGTGGGATTCCAAGACCTGGTTTCAAACCCAATCCAACAATAATTAACACAACCCAACATTCTTAAACCCAACTCAATAATTGTAAAGACAACACAAAAATCTAAAGCTCAATTTTACTTTTGTTGAAAATTCGTGTTCGTGAATCGATGTGGGATTATTTGGGTTGGGTTTGATTTATTGAGTTCTAGTTGAAAAAATTAATTTTATTAATTTATTTATTTATTCAGATAGCTTAATTACTTACACCTTGATTATGAAGTTATGTTCTTTAGGTCTTAGGTAGGTATTTAATTTTTCTTTCACTCAGCTTGGGCGTTTTAAAGCTTTATTTTTTAAATGGAACATAAATAACGTTACTATCCTCATTGAAAAGTTGATTTATTAAAAATTGGTGTCAGAATAAAATATTTTATTGTAATTTTCGATTAAAATTCGTATGCAAATAACGTTGCTATTAAAAATTATGATCCGAACAAATACAGGAAAATGTATATTCTAAAAAAAAATCCAACAGTAAAAATCCATAATTAATTTTAATTTAATTTTATTTATTTTATACCCAACTAAATTTTGCAGCGATTTTAATTTTTTACGAACAATAAAATTAATAAACAAGAAAAATTAATAAAATTAAAAATTTTGTTTAATTTTTAATCAATCTTTAAACGTGAAATTTTTAATTTTCTCGCTTCGAAAAATACAAACTTACGATTCGCGCGACTTTTCCTCGTCTTTGCCTTTTTGATTTTTTCGCATTTCTTCTTGTCGTCCTTTCTGGTGCGTTTCTTCACACTTTCGGCGTTCAAAAAGTTCTTGACACAGTTTACGATTTCGTCCTTCATCTTCGCACCGAAATTCAACTATGAACGAATCGAGATAACGTCACGTCATCGATAAAAATTGAAACTCGCGCACAAATTAATCGCCTTGAATCAAAAACGTTTATTTGTTTGTTTTTTTAACGACGCGCGTTCTCGAAGAACAGTCGACGAAAAATAACACGAAATCCGGAGACGTTACGAATGAAGAATGAGATCGTTTTGATTTTTTTTTCGGAACGGTGGACCGTCGTTCATATAGAAGGTCGAAGAACTCTTAGGATGGAGAACTAGAGAAGTATGAGTCGGAAGATCTTTTGTGGACCATATCAGTCACTCCACCACCCGAACGGCGGCGGTTGCACCGTTCGAAGCGAGCGGCACAAAACGCAACGAACGCTCTCGCAAACGAAAATAGAATTTTTCGATTGGATTTTATCAAAAATGCTAACGCAACGTAAAAAAAATAGGCGAACGGGTTCAACGTAACAAATCAATTGGTGCACGTGCGTCTTTTGTTTTTCGATTAAAGTGTCACGACGAATGCGCTTGATAAATGACGACCAAGCGAATTAAACTAACAGTAAACATTCGGGATTTTTTAATTTTATTCGCGTCCCCCACTTAAAATTACGCCGTTCCCTATGCCATAGGTTTGTCGGCGCATATCTTTAAAACGTATGTACAAAATTTCATGAAAATCGGTCAGTCCGTTGTGAAGTTATCGCCAGAAAACCCAATTGCGCCCCAATACATTTTTTTTTAATTGCCGCTATACTTTTGAATTTAATGAGATGATTGTAAATGTTGTGAACGATGGTTGAAAACCGTGTGCTCGTACACGCAAGCGATACACACTTCCTGTCAAACCGGAAATATTTCATTCTCACCAGCTGCATGACCACCTGATGTTTTGGTCTCTCACCGTTAGGTGGAGCTCATGCATTGAGTATGCTAACTCGACGTGTATTGATCGACTCACACAGGAGTTGTTCTGCCGATGGATGTAACCCAGAAACTAACGTTAGTCTGCAGCTAGTGTGAGAGGATCAATGCAGGTCGAGCTCGTGGTTTATTCCGGAAGTACTTTAATTTAATCATAGCTACATCGTGTTTGGTATCAAATTAAATATCAAGATAACTTGAAACGGTTACCCAATCTTTAATTTACCACAAATACACAACCTTTACTATTAATAAAATTCAACACGATTCAATTTGGCGAAACTCACATGACTTCCGGTCAAACCGGAAGTACGTTGATTTAATCGCAAGTACGTCGTGTTTGGTGTCAAATTAAACGTTTTCGAAAGCCGAACAACAACGATTTATTTAAAATTCCACCACGGTAAATTTCGGGATTTTTTGTCTTCAAACAACCACTCATCGGCGATTAATTTAAGGCAAGCACGAATGAATTTTCACGGTAAAATTTCGGCCGCTCGTCACGGCCGTTTCGCGCGATTAGATAAATTCGGCAACAGGCGGGAGATAAAGAGCGATTTTATCGATTAGTGAGCACGAGTTGACGTAACATCCTAATTGGACGGAGGAACAGGTCGAAAGATTATTAAAGTTGACCTTGAGACGGTTCGGATTTAAATTGCCGTAATTTTATCGTGACCTTAAAAAAACTCGTGTATATGTAGAACGTTTTTTTTTTCGTTTTTGAAAAAGTCGAAGCTTCTGAAAAATGTTTCCTTAATTGAGAAATTGGTCAACGATAGCTTCCGCGAGCGTTGACCAATATTTTGTCTTTATATGCGCGTTTGGAACCGCGACTTTAGTTGCCGACGTTTCGTTCACTGTTGCAAATACCATCGTTAGAGCGACACAATAATCTAAAAATACCTAACGAACTGAACGAAACGTCGAAAACTTAAATGACGACAGGGCCCTTTATGCTATGTCATATTTTATTGAAAATTTATTTCAAATTTCTGTTCCTGGCGTTTAATTTTTTTTTTTTTTCGAAATAAGCCCTCGAAGAAAAAATACCATTTCAATCATTCGCCTCGCCCTGCGCACCCTTCGCCCAAAAAAAAAGAAAAAGTCCGCGCCAAAAATAACGCACGCACACACCGAGTTCAACGCACTCTTTATGGAGTTATTCGGAACGCGACGAAAAATAAGTGGGACAACGACGTCGACGTTCTTTTGTCGAGCCGATTGTTTTTTTTGTCGTTTCTTTTCTTTCTGCCTCATTTCCGCACGGGTAACCTTGCCGTTTCGAATCGCTCGGGTCCTTCGGCGTTGTAGTACATACGACGCGCGTACCTCGTCTTTGTGCGTGTCTTCTTGGCCGAAGAAACTGGTTCGCTGCGAGGCGGATGCCGGCCGACCGACCGTTCGAATACCGTAGTGGTACCGATTTTTTCCGGCCATTTTTTTAAGATCCCCCGTGGTAAAATATTGTGTTCGGTAGCTGGGAACGGCATCTTGTACAAGCGGCATTAAATTATTTAAAAAAATTTAAAACGATTTTTTCAATGACGATTCAATCAACAGTTCCAATCCAACCCGATGTGATCCAATTTAACCCAACGTTTCCTTCCTCTCTTTCCTTCCTTTTCATTCTGTATTTTCCTTTCTTTTCTTCCATTATTTTCACTATTTTTTCCCGCCTTTTTCTCCTCTCATTCGAACATGTTCTTAAAAACTAGTTTGATAATCTTGCTACTCTTCAATATTTGTTCCAATCTATATCCTCACAATTTAGGCACTATCGCAAGGGATATTTTTAGGGTTGTTTCATGAAGGCCAACAGCAAAAGCAGCCAAAAACTAACGTGGTTCCATTTCGGAAGCCAAATGATTTCAATTGACAATGGTCGCGGAAGCCTTCGAAATAAATTCATTTATCCCACAACACGTGAATAAAAATATGTATAATTTACTTAATTTTTTGCCGATAATCCAAATTCCAATGGTCTTGAAGCTTCGAAAAAGTACGTGAATCAAAGTGTAAGTAATTTAGTTTACGTGTTACATTTTTGCTAGTCGACCAAAGTAACCGCGTTTTTTGATTGCGTACGTGGCTCAGATCCATAATAAAAAATTCTATGCATGTATGTATTCTTGTATTTTTTCTAGAAAACATGAATAAAAATGTAAAAAATGTAGTTTACGAGCATTCGGAGCAATTTAGGAATCAGGGGTTTTTTACAATTTAGTGTCCCGTGTGATATTACCATTTTTTCGGTAATGATAATGTTTTTTGCGCCCATCAACTAATTGAAACAATCGCTTCGCTACTATATCATACACTTATCTACCTACAACCATCCAGGTGAATGCCCTCCACACTTGGTCACTGTACCAATCGCTTTATCCGATCCGGAGTAAACAACCCTTAAGTCCGATCGACATAAGGTCCATTATGCATCAAGGTAACTGACCTCCTTCAATCCTAACGGGTTTCCTGATCCGATCACAGATCGTTCCGACTCGCAACAAGGTCAGCTCGATTCTCGGAATCGCTTTGCATCAGCATATGACAGACGATCGTCGTCTTCGGTCATCGACGTTTTTTTTTTTTTGTTCGTTTCGACTGGTTATCGCCTTATGCAATTCGGGAATGTGCGATTGTCAGAGACGACGTCGCCGCCGCGCCGGTTTACCCAGTTAACGTTATTCTTTTGTTCGTCGAATCCGAAGCTGGGACGGCGAAAACGATTTTCAAACGTTTGTCGCGACGTGTGAGGTGTGTCGCGTTTTATTTGCATTTGTTTTGTTTTCGATTTTTTTCGGGTTTCACTTGTTTGGTTTGTTTCAGTTTCATTGTTTTGTATGCATGTGTGGTTTATTAAAAAAAAATGTAACGTTTATTTTTTCCAATGAATAATAACTGTGAGAGATGAAGATGTAATTTTTTTCTTTTTTTTTGTAAAAAGGAAAGCTCCTATAATGGTATTTGGTTTTATTTTGTAAATTGTGCCATGGTGCAACAATCTTTTAAAATCCGTTGGTTTTGATTTGGGACATTTGGGAAATTTTTGACCCCCGGTTCCCCCGAAGGGATCCCAGGCCCAGCTTTGCTTATAAAAACGACGATCCTATGTTAAAGCGTATGCCAGGACGGTACTTAAAATCGAATGTCCAAATTAAAAAAAAATAATTTTCCGAAAATTTAAAATAGGTCGTTTTTGCAGATTTGGAGCAAATTTTGCAATCACGTGTTAAAATATCGATACCAATTTCCGAAACACCCTATTAATCAAATAATCCGACCCAACTGTTTTAAATTTCGTTGGGTTGGGTTTGGTTCCAAAGAATCCCCGTAATTTTGGTGAGGCTTTTGATTTTAAGTTTAGGTTGTTTTAATTTAAAAAAGATGGGTCAGAGTTAGTCCGCATGCCATTCCATTTTCTATCCAACCCAATATCTCCCCCTCACGAGCAAGAACCTCCTTCGTGAGAAAAAGGAAAAATATTCATATGAAAAAAGGTAAAAAAATGAGAAGATATTAGGTGGGATACAAAATGGAATAACATTTTCCATCAACCCAATAACTCCTCCTCCTCACGAGCATATATTTTTTATTTTTTGATTTTTCAACCGAGAAAAACGATGTGGTCATTTATTATTGGCAACCCAACCCAATTTAAATTATGGAAACCAACGTGAAATTTATATATTTTTCTTCGTTTCTTTTTACTGTGCACTTTGATCCAATTAAATCAACCAAACCTAAAATTTAGATTTACTCGAAAAACAAAATAAAAACAAATAATCAAACAATGGACATTAAACAAATGACATTCTAATCGACAGATTTCTTTGTTTTATATAAATCATTCGATTTCGAATCAATTGATAAAAAAACTCATGCATTTACTTACAAAATTGATCCATTTTCTAGTCGAACACAGCACTTTAATAAACAAAATAATGAACAAATGCAGTCAGATATGAGAAGCCAACTTTATCGGACAAAACATTTTCCTTCGCGCGTATTTATCTGAAACGATTAGCTTCTCGTCGGACTGCAGTATAAAGTTCAATTAAAAGTTCAAATATTTAATGTAACATTTATAATTGATGTGTTTGGATCGCGTTATCGAAACTATACTTTATTAGTGTTGATAAATATTTTCAGTTTTAAATTTTAAACATTTACAAGCCATTTAAACTATAACAAAAGTTCATGTGCCTCCGTGGCGCAATGGGATAGCGCGTTCGGCTGTTAACCGAAAGGTTGGTGGTTCGAGCCCACCCGGGGGCGTTTTTGTTTTAAATTAAATTTTCTATTGAATTATTTGTTGGTATAAAAAAGAT
This sequence comes from Lethrus apterus, assembly GCA_018397195.1. NCBI lineage: Eukaryota > Metazoa > Arthropoda > Insecta > Coleoptera > Geotrupidae > Lethrus > Lethrus apterus. Next base: position 2,557 of record JAFFZR010010293.1, on the reverse strand, counting down.
GTCGCCATAGCAACTTAATGACGTCATTTCAAATTCATGAACGAGAACGTCCCCCTTGAATTTTTTATATTCAGATGTCGTGGTTCTCTTATATTTTATAAAATCGATTATTGATTTTGTTTAATGTTGCGGTGTATTAATCATAAAATTCAGTCAAATTTCGTTAATGTAAATTTTATAATTATATTTGCTCAGTGAACTCTTACACGATTATTTTTAATTAACCCCCTCCCAAAAATACAAATATTTATATAAGTTTCGTTCTAGAATATTTTGTTGCAATTTTTATTACTATTATAATTTATTTTTTATATACAAAGATCCATAATACGGAATCTTTTAGGGGGCCCCATGTACATTATTCTATTTTTGTATATTTTTTTCTATTGTTGAATCAATACTTCACATCGAAAGTTTTGTTTATGGATGGAGTATAAACATAAGAATGGGGACACATTATATAAAATGTAAAAATCTATAAAAATGTAATATGTAAAACCTAAATTTTTAATTCCCTAAGTACGTACCCAATTTAATTAACATTTATTTTTTCTCAGCAGAAGCAGTAGAGGGCACAATATGAATTACGGGATTTTTAAAAAATGTATTAAAATATTTTATAGTTTTTTTTTTATTAATAAATAAAATATTTTGAAAAACTCTTTATCTTAAAAAAAATACGCCAACCGCCAACCCAATGGGCGATGGGGGCCTATTTAAATATCTCGGTAAAGTCTTGACAGGGAGAAGGGGACTCAATTTTGTATGTCAACGTAATGGGGAAACCGAAACATACACTAAATCTTGTATAGATGGCGCTGCCGGCTCTCGCACACACAACGTAACGAACAAAACTACTTACCGAAGGTCGATACGTCGACATTTTGGGCATACTTCACCGTCAGTCTTGTAACGTTCACCAAGAGTTCGAAACCGTACATCTGTAGACAGTTTATCGCACTACACTTTCATTTGTTCTGCGTAATCGCTCCGCTACGAGAAAAAAATTGAAAAATTAAACAAAATGTTGGTTTAGATCGCCTTCGGCATGCAACTTGATACCTCACACGACGTGGTTAACATGAATGTAAATACTTCCGGTCTAACCGGAAGTGTGCTTAATCGAGGTTTAAATTCGAATTTACATCGAAATTTTTTGACAGTATTTGGCGTCTTTAACAAACGAGCAACGTTTTAATTTTTGGACGTTTTGATTTATTTTTTTTTTGACAGTTTTGACATTCTCACACTAGACGTTTTAAATAATGTATGACACATATTCTGATTATTAGACCATAAATTTATATTGTTTATATTTTCTTAATATTTTTTTTAAATTTGTTGATATTTTTCAATTGTTTTCGTCACTAGTTTTCTCTTTTAATGTTTTCGTTTAATGCCTAATTGACAGTCACTTTACTAACAAAAGTCAAAAACAACACAATATTTAAAAATTTTGCCAGTTAATATTTTTCGTTGGTAAGCAACGTTTTCAACAAACGTCAATGTGGAAATAATAACCAAACATTTTTGAGGTTTATAACCTTTGACAACTCTTCATTTTTTGACACTACTATCAACTTTTTCTAATAAACGTCAAACACTGTCTTAGGAGTAATTAATTTCCAGTTTGACATTTTTCTCCTTATTTCGTCATTTTATGATTGGAAATGTCAATTTAACTTTGACTACTTTGAGTATTTCCACGAATCACACATTACACAAAACAACCGACGCACTTGGGACACCTGTATAACAACTACCAATAAAAATAATTGTGGAAAAAGAGATAGATCAATAGATTAAATTGAACTTGACGTAACGTCCGAATTAATCGATATGTCCTGAAAATGTCTACGTCCCAGATTAACCCAATTTCTGAAAATTCGATCCGGGTCAAATTTACAGCCCGAAGCCCGGAGTCCGGAGCCTAATTCTACAAATCAAACCAATTTCAAACGCAAAACTTACAATTTTTTAAAAACCCGACGCCGAAAGCGGAAGCGGAAATTAGTCTGAGGAACTAAAACAAACGCACCAAACCAAAACCGTAACTTTTATGATTAAAAACGAAACGTTGGCAGTTGGGTTAACTGCCACGAGTTTTCTCGACGTCGGTCGCGCCGGATTTTAACTGACGACGTCTGCGTCGATTTGAGGTTATGATCGGAAGGTGCTGTCGCACAAACAATTAATCGAATTGCAATTTGTTGAGTAAAGTTTGATCGCACTCACGTCACACAGCTTCGTACTTGTGCACGAAAAAAAATCCAAACGTATACAAACAGTTGAACAGTTTTTCAAACGATTATTTTGGGTAGATTTCACCTTTATACGAAACATCTTGGTTGTTCCGGACCAACCGGTCGCTTCGCGCCGTTCATAGTACGCATGACGTCACGGATTTTCGCTCAATAAGGGTAGCGCAGGGTACGTGCATTTTCGATGTTGCGTACAAAAGGAAGAACAGGTGTTCGTCACATGCTTTTTTAATTTACAGAAATGAATGCAATGGCGTATTATACGTGTATTACACAAAGTTATTGTTTAAAAAGTT